>JAKGSA010002121.1:0-24723 GCA_033558755.1 Philaethria dido
AGGCGTGTATATGTTGATACAACGAAAAATGAAAATATGTACTTTTCAGGCATTATGAAGCTCAAGTTTTACCTGTAAATTATGTTTTTCACCTGAAAATATTTAATTTGCTTGAATTTGTGACCGACTTTTAAAAATGAGGTTCTTAATTCGGCTTTTTTTAACAGTTACCACATAACTTTTTATTGGATAAGGATTTTTATATGAGTTGAGTATAAAATAACATCTATCGAGTAGTACTAGAGTTACTCGTAACATCACTTTTCAGTACATTTTATTTGAAGTCACTTTTTGAAATGAAAATTTTAATTATTTGATTTAGTCTATTTATTGACTGTATAAAGAAAACATTATATGTAGCACGATTTATCTACCTATTCACGCCTGGCTCATATATTGTAAGTGATAATGGCAGTACAGTGAGGTCGTGGTCTGTTACGTGTATTTTTTATTACCAAGATTGTATTCTTCTTATCGCATTGACAATTTATATATTTTATATAGTTATCTGTTATTAAGTACAAAATATTATCATACTGCCGCTATCCAAAGCATTTTGCGATTTGGCGCAGTGGGACAGTGACAGAGTGACTTTAAACATGATTAGCTGTGGATTCGATTCCCATTCGGGGTAATATTTATATTTAAATTGTATTTATTTGCTAGGGGAAATATATGCAACATATTGTATTACTAGATAGGTCTTGTAATACAATATGAGACGTTCAACTCACTCAACGTGCAAATTGTGGGCGGGAAGTGGAAAACAGAGTGTTTTGACACTGGGTTCCGTCTGGCCACTTTCCTTTAAAAGGAAAGGTATAAGAAAGCGTAAATAATAAAAAAACATTTTAGTGGGGAAGATAATTGTTGGAAGAGAGCGGAGTCTTAACACTAGGTTTTCGATTTCCTCTGCCTATCCTGCTATTTTCGGCATAAAGCTTGAAGCTAAAAAAAAAATTCCGCAAATATCTCGCTTACACTATCTATAGCGGTGTTCTGGCACTCCATGCCTTGACCGGTTTTGATTGAATTGTATTTATTATAAACCGTTTTTATTCGGATACAAGTCCTCAGTT
Source organism: Philaethria dido (assembly GCA_033558755.1). Classification (NCBI taxonomy): domain Eukaryota; kingdom Metazoa; phylum Arthropoda; class Insecta; order Lepidoptera; family Nymphalidae; genus Philaethria; species Philaethria dido. Next base: position 1,080 of record JAKGSA010002121.1, read on the forward strand.
AACGTTCCCTCGTAAAACTTAATAACGTTGCTCCAACATCGTAAACATTTTATTGCAATTTTAAATGTAATTATTGTCAAAATCATGGCTTTCTAAATTTATATACGGTAAAATTCAATTATAGTAACGTAATAGAGGTCATCGTAGCGCAGTGGGAGTGTTTGACTGAAATCACGTTTGAATGTGGGTTCGATTCCCACGCCAGGAAATGAAAATACTAAATATATTTAATATTTTCATTTCCTCGCCGCTTTGTCTTGTTACCAGAGTAACAAGACAAAGCGCAGCGTTGAATTCCGCGGGTCAGTACGTATTGCCTTAATTCAGCGGAAAATGCAAAATGGCAATTGAAAAAGAAGAACGGAGTGTTTTAACTCTAGGTTCTCTCTGCCTACCCTGCTGTTCAGGTGAAGCTATATAAAAAAAAATATTTTGATTATTATTATTGTAGTACAATAATAGAAGCCATTGTGATATTTTAATAATTTTATGTATTTTTTAATTCTTGAAAAAATTTTGGCTTCCTGCACTTCTTCATATAAACTAATGATGCACAATTTTCGTTAAAACACATAAAAATTTGTATCTCTCATAGATATAGCTCAGACACCGGAATAGCATATAGGTTAAAATAAAAATATTTTTATGAAATTTAGCCATAATAAGTATGTAATTTTATATATATAAATATTTTTATTTTATTTTTTTTTTTATGGATACCGGATGGCAAACGAGCAGAAGGACCGCCTGATGGTAAGTGGTTACCTTCGCCCATGAACATCTACAACACAAGAGATGTACTAGATGCGTTGCCAACCTAGAGGATACAGAAGGAAAGGGAGGATAATGTAGTAGTCCGCTATCGGAACCACCACATTTTGGGGAAAGGATGGGTGGGAAAGGGGAAAACCTGGCTTACATGCCATCGAACCGGAACACATCATAAGATATTTGGCGGTTCGTCTTTGACATGATAGTGGTCGCGAGCCAGACGGAGGACGAACCTCCTACCACCAAAAAAAACGGAATAACTGTTTAAAGTGCTACTATTACACACAATTTCACTTATGAGAACTTTTACATTTTTTTCATACTATCGCTTACGATGCGCATACATTTGGGGCCGTCGTGTCGCAGTTTAACAGAACATGAGTGTAAATGCGATTAGTCGTGAATTCGATTCTCACTCGATGAAATAATTATATTTAAATTATTGTTTGTTCTCCGCTGTGATAAGATCATCATCATCGTCAGTATCCAAAATGTATTAACAGTACATAATTTCAGTTCAGTCAGTTTTTATAATTACTTTGTCTCATACGACATATAATGAACGTGCTACCTGTAAGTATATATTATAAAAATTATTTCCACTGCGCTATAAACGATCAAAACGTCGTCTAGTTAAAATTCTAGAGCAAAATTATATTCAAAGTTGAAAATTTTAAGCGACCATAATAGTCGGTTCAGTCGGCAACTAAAAGTAAAAAATATTTTATGAACATTTTAATGACTACAACTTGACGCAGTGGTAACGCGTCTTTTAGGGAAATGAGGTCATTGTTTCGATTCCCGTTTGATACAAATATCATCTATATATAAATGTATATAGATAAATAAATATGACAGTCAGTACTTCTAATGTAGATACCATCACGTGGATGGAAACCGGTTTATTGCAATTTTGTAATTACACCTAAAAAAGTAATTTAAAGATACTAATAATTTAAATGTAGTTTTTTTTTCAGTTTCACGCTTTATCAGACCTATCTAAATGCATTTTGCACTTTCTCTACATGCTTTCTTTTATCAGTTGATATCTTTCTTTTCATCTTTTTTTTATTGGATCATTCCGTTGTCATTTTTAAGCAACTTCAAAAAAAAGAGGAAATTTTCATTTCGACTGTATTTATTATTTTTTTATGTTTGTTACTGCATTTCCTTTTTCTAGGTAAACCGGTTTTTTGATTCTTTTATTTTATTTGATAGCTAGTGTTTCTGATGTAGTTTCATTTAATATGAAGCATTTTATATGAAGTTGACTTGTTTTTTTTTTAAATTTTAATATATCAATATTTAATTCGCTTGTAATATTACTGTTGAAATATCGATTGATTTTATAGTTGGTCAACTGACTTGTTAAATTATCAAGTTGTCTTATAAATTGTCAATTAATTATTAGGTGGTAGGAGGTTCGTCCTCCGACTGGCTCGCGACCACTATCATGTCAAAGACGAACCGCCAAATATCTAATGATGTGTTCCGGTTCGATGGCATGTAAGCCAGATTTTCTCCTTTCCCACCCATCCTTTCCCCAAAATGTGGTGGTTCTGATAGTGGACTACTACATTGTCCCCCCTTCCATCAGTATCCTCTAGGTTGGCAACGTATCTACAACATCTCTGGTGTTGTAGATGTCTATGGGCGAAGGTAACCACTTACCATCAGGTGGTCCTTATGCTCGTTTGCCGTCCGTTATCAATAAAAAAAAAAAAAAAGCATTCTAAAGAACAATTATTTGACAAGAGAATGCTATTTATTAAATATTTTGAAGTTTACAGTGTTAATCCCCAACATATATAAAGCAGCAGGACTTGAACCCCGCTGCCTCTTGCGCGGTTTCAAGGCTTGCAATTTCTAATCCCTTTGCGTTCAAACTTTTTAAACATTTTCTAAATATGTTTTCGTTTCTAAGTGTGGGATTAACACTTTAAAATTTAAAAATAAATAATTAGAGCTTATTAAAAAGATAATCTGCTTCAAATATAATGCACTAAAAAGTAAAAGATTACTTGTCAGATCTTGTAACACTAATAAATGGGACCGCTTCAGAAGCACGACTATAATATAAAGAATTTAAATTACTTCACTAGTATTAAGAGGAGCAAATACTGGTAACACACATAAAAAAAATACAAACGAAATGAGAGCCTCCTCCTTTTTTGGAGTCGGTCAAAATTAAAATAATATATATATTATTGCTAAATGGCACCAAAGGCATTAAAAATAATTACCACATGCATACAATAACTTTATATGTACAATTGTTGCACACACACACACTAGACTTCTGATTTCACTATCGTAGGTGGTGCCGATATTTATCATTGGATTTTTATTTTTAACCAATAAGAAAAGAAAATGACTATAAATGAAATATACAAGACCATGTGTGCTAAAAATATGTCGTTTTTTTGTTACAAAGATTTAGAAAAATATCTTTCCACATTAAGCATATAAATTTTACTACTGTCAGCAAAATTTTTATCTTAATATTTTTAGAATTTCTCGCTCGAAAATACTAGATGAAGCCCCTAAACGAGTTAGAATACCTTTTAACTCTTAAATTTATTTTACTTCCAAGGCTTTGCAAAGGTTGGGAAAAATCTGAATATGTCAGAGCAACGCCTTTATTTCCGCTTATGACCCTCAAACACTAAAAACAAAGAACTTCCTCTCCCTTTTACAAGATTTTGTGACACGTGTTAGAAATATGAAATATTTATTATACTTGGATATTTTATCTTGTTTTGCTTAATATTCACATTTCATAGTAATATAAAATGAAACATAGATACTTATAACGCATGATTCGTTGTGTTGATGTGATAATACACACCTATGCCGAGTAGATATTCAAACTTTTTGGTAGTTAATCATTAAATATGTCAAAATAAGTCCTAGAATTCGCAATACCCTTTTATTTGTTTCCTTACAATCAAATTTTTTGAATTTTAAAATTTATCGTAACTTAAAACCACTTACATTTGATCCCTTACAAAGTTTAGATAAGTCACTTTTATTTATACTATAGAAATAACTTAAACAAAGCATCTGAATTATAATGCGAAGTTAAGCTATTGTTCAAAAACTGCAAAATCTGAATTCTTGCCAGCTGCAGATGAAGTATCTTGACCTCTCCTGCGGACACTTTGTCACTTTACGTGACCTTGAATTCTGACACTAAAGGCTATTTAATCAAATTTGTGTAATTATTTATTATAAGTGTATATGAAATTATTGTTAAAGAAAATATTATTCTAAAGCTACATAATTACTAGTTCATATCTATGAAATGAATATGTCGTCGTCGTAAATCTATATAAACTAAGGTGCATTGTACATTTATTTATCTTTGCTCAACTACCAACCCTTATATTAGTTATTTTAGATAGAAGTTATAAAGTGGCGAATCTAATTATGGAAGATAGTGATGAGCTCGTCCACGGCCTACATAATGTCAATAGAGATCGTAGACAATATCTCAGGAAGGAACAAATGTACTCTAAGAGTAATTACTATTTTTCATTTCGGATCAGTAAAATCAAATTTATGGGTAAACAAATCCTAGTAATCTATTTATAAAATTTTTTTTTGCTGTAATGACCTCAGTTCAATAGATAGCAAATAGATGCAATAACTATATATTGTTATAAAAATCCAAGAAATAAATTAAAAATATAAAAAAAAATACATTTTTTTTTTTTTTTAAACAATCAATCATAAGATAAGCATTTGCTGGCATTATATTTGGAGTGCTATTTTTTTGTTGAATATAAAATAGGGAAATTAATATGCAGATCGACAATCTTTTCTTTTTAAGTGTAATGCGTTCCTAAGAAAATCAGCTTGTGTAACTTTTTACGTCATTGTGCTGAGAGAAAATAAAAAAAAACGTCATCAAACAACGAGAGACACCCAGAAGCTTAAATGAATCGCATTTAAGAGATGCTCTTTTAAAGGGCTTGCATTATTATTTTTACTGTTACTTATATAGAGATTATTACAAAGTTAAGCATAAGTTTTAGATGAATAGAAAAGAAATGCCATTTTAGTCTTTTTAACCAGCGAATGAATAATAGATATAATAGCAAATGGCGGCAAAAGAAGTCAAATCTTGCGTTAATTTTGGACACCCTTATATCTCTTTTTAGTTTATGTAATTCTTAGCCGTCACGATATTTTTGTGTGTGTGTCGATGACACACTAATTTTTAAAACAATGACACTCGTTGAAAAAGTTGCCCCAATTAGGTATGTTTTGTTTTTTTGTTTTATGCCTCTTAGATTTCTTTTCGCAAACTAAATAGATATTAAAGAGACGGCAGGGAATAATCACAAAATATTTAATTTGTTTTTAAGACACACTTCTATTATCTAATATATATTAATTCAAAGTAACGAAAAACTCATTACATTTAAGCTAATATCGTTGTGGAAATAATGATTATAAGGTTTACACATTATAAATATAACTTTTTATTCTAATGTAATACAAGCGAGAACTGGACAGTGCCCATATTAAAGTTCGAAATACATGCCTAATCCTTACTAATATTATAAGAGTAAAGAGAGAGTAACTCCTGTCTGTCTGTCTGTCTGTCTGTTACGCTTTCACGCCTAAATCATACTGAACCGATTTTGATGAAATTCGGTATGAAGATAGAACTGAACTTCGGAAAAGAGAACCCAAGGATACTTTTTATTGCCGAAAAATGGTAGAAGGGGGTTGAAATAGGAGATGAAAGTTTGTATGGAAGTTCCTTATTACTGAATCTACTTAACCAATTTGGACCAAAATAGTCTAGACCTTGGGGAAAGACTATAGGCTATTACAAGTCGCGCGATATAACCGAATTCTACGCGGGCGTAGCCGCGGACGGAAACTAGTTATCTATAATTAAATCGCCTTTAGATTGGCCCAACCGTAACTGTGCGTATACGATTTGAGATAAACTTTAGTAAAAAATAAATTTTGAAAATTATTCCTAGAGGTATGAAAATGCTTAAGATATTACGTTTGAACTACGGAATTATGTAATTTAAATTTGTGAAGGTGAAAGAGGTGGCAGACGGAGTTATTTAAATGATTACGATTTGAGCCATTTGCTACCAGAAAATCTTAATGGAAACACCTAGAATAAAAAAAATATTTTCTTGGTACAAACGCTACTAGATGGAATTTAATCGTAAACAGCTCAATTATACTATATATTTATGGTATACCTATATATTAGATTTTTAAGATAAATTATGATTTATCTTAAAATCTAATTTCTCACTAAATATATGAGGTGAGATGCTTAAATTGCTTTTTTGGAATTCGTGATCATAACATAGATACACATAGTACAATTATAAATTAAAATCCCTTGCTGATTTTTATCTTACAACAGTATAATATTACATAATTAAAAAATTATGTAAAGGGACTTACACTTCGATAGGATTAGCTGATGCCGCCGCAAGAGTACAGCAGCAGCCACCAGTAGGGAATGAGCGTGAGGAGATACCTACACGCTCGCCAGCTCGGAGTTCACGCCATGCTTGAGAAGTCATTGCCGCTTCGTATTTCACCTCATATGGATCATTCAATTGGAATAAAACTATTTACACACTACACTAAACATGTTAGTCAAATGATAATTTATTTCGTTTTCAAACAAACTATGGCGGCGCTTAACGGTCTGGCCCAGGAATTGCCTATGAACGTTCAAGTTCGTCATGCCGTTTTCTAATTCTACATTCGCTAAGCTGATAGCTTTACCCAGCCACACCAAACATATTGTTTTTCTTTGTTAAGGATGTTGATATTTGAATATATTTATACTTCTATGGGTATACGAGTATGTACGAAAATCTCTGTTTGAATTGTTTCCTTTCAACTTGGAAAGGTAGCAAAGAGTAGATGTCAAGCAAGACGTGATTTGATATTTTAACCAACACATTTTAAGATAGTTAAAATTGAAACGAGTAAAGTTGAAGGTAGGGTGTACCTTTTTATGGAAGCATATAAAGATATATTATTAATCTAGTAATCGTAAGGCAAGTACGTAAGAAACATAATTGATTTTAAATATATAAATCTTATGTTTGAACTACTATTTATTTTCATATAATATTTAATTTGAACTAAAAATAATTATCTAACCCTTATTCACAAATCGAAAACATACAAGGTCTTATAAAATTGAAATAATAATAAAGGTGTCCCAAAATTAACGCAAGATTTGACTTTGCCGCCATTTGCTATTATCAGGCTGTTTATTCATTCGCTAAGCCAAAACTAAAAATGGCATTTTCTATTTGAATTCAAATCTTGCGTTAATTTTGGGACATCCCCTATAGATATCATGACTGTTAAACATATGTTTTAGAATAATAAACAGCGTGAATATTTATAAAAAGACTCTATATAGGTGAGGAACGCTGAGTTTTGAACAATAAAACCAAGAAATAGACATTGACATTCATTTTGATAAATTGGTGTTCTATGTTTGAAGGAATGAGGCTAAGTGTTTGGGAGCGACTAAACGGCGACTAGTCGTCGCGGCGCTGCTCGGCGCTCAGCCTTGAGGATGTCTTGACAGGATTATTAGAACAGTTGCCCTTCAGCTTAAATTAATATTATCCCACAACCAAAATTATGTACAACAACATATTTTTTCTCCTTGAAAAATATTTTTAATATAAATTATATTTAGTTCGCACAACCATCTATTATTAATAAGCGGACTACTTGTTAAAGTAGGAAGTTCTTCATGAATTGATAATTTGATAAGTATATACAATATTTTAAATATAATATACATAGCTTCACGCTGTATCCCGCATATAGCAGGGTAGGCAGAAGGAACCTAGTGTTAAGACACTCCGTTCCCTACTTTGCCTTGTTACCAAACCCAAGAAATGAAAAATTCCACTTCTTGAAGTGGGAATCGTACCCACAACCTGTCGCGTTACAGTCACACGCTTGTGCCTCTGCGCCACGACAGGCGTTAAATATAATATATATTCTACAAAACTGTAATAAGCGAAAAAACATTATTGTCATACATTTGGTCTTCAAAAGTATGTAAGTGATATTATTCATACAAAACTAAAAATAGCAAATCCTTTAAATAAAGGGACATAACAACATGAGAACGTAAAAGGTTTTCTCTAGTCTATATCCCGCGGGCCTATGCTTTTATACTCTATAAATAGATATAGTTTTCAGTAGCAAATAATGTAAATGGAAAAATGATACTAAATTATTCTGTATGTTTTTACGTTAAAATTATTTTCCATTTAAGTGAACTCTATTGCAAATCAATCACTTAAAATAAATATTACTATTGTTTTTACAAATAAATTTTACTCTGTATTTAGTTGTTTTAACAAAACACAGCATTAAGTATCGCCTCTTAACACGCAGTCTTAAATTCTGATAAAAAATGGATAACGGTGTGTCTCGACCCTTAGTTCTCCTACCCTGTTTCCAGTTTGCGTGAAAAAGCGTGAAGCTATAAGAAATACATATATAAGTATGTAGATATATATTTATACCGTAAAGGTATAACTATTTATTTAATATTATTTATAATTTACATTCTCTTTCAACTATTTTGTTCCCCACTTTCCGCCGAATTGAGGCATTGCGTGAGAATGGAGTGTCTTAACACAAGGTTCTCTGGTTCCCTCTGCCTACCCTGCTATATGCGGGTTACAGCGTGAAGTTAAAAAAAATACATTTATAGAATTCACAATAAATATCTAATATTATATATCTACATAATATTATTTTGTATCTTAAGACATCGGATTAAAATATTATTACAAACAAAACTCTCTATTAAAGCAAAGTCTATTAAGACAAAACACTCGAAGTCTGAAAATATCAAACTGTCTGAAACACAAATACGACGCAAGTAATGTCAACTACATCCTTGTAATATCAGCTACTTTGCGCCTGTTATTATAATATATTTTTAGAATAAGCTGGCTATTCAAAAAGTAAAATCAATAAATATTTCAGAGGCACGTGTAAGATCCCTTTATGTTAATAATGAAAAATACGGTGAAATGCTGGTTATTGTCATGCAATATCGCGCTCAAAAATGGAATTTGTTTTTGGAAAGTTTTTATGTCTTTTTACAATTAATCAGAAGCTCAAACATTGTACTTGGAGAACAAATTCATATTTATTCATAATAAGTATATGAAGCGTTCGTAACCTCAAACAAAGAAAATTCGATACATACCGTAAAAGTCTTCATAGTAATAGTATGGAAAGTCTTAGGATATAGACACTTTATATGCACTTTTTGCAAATTCAAAGATAATTTCTATTTATAATATTTCTCTGAACTTTGTAACTAATTCCTACAGAGCGTCACACGCTGGCAATCATTGCATATTCATGAACTCATGTTTAGGTAAATTTAGAAGTCATGCAGAGTATTACATATGATACGCGGAAATACAGTGATAAATCCTCTCATTCAGGCCTTCGTTGCATGGTGAAACAGTGCAACATCGCACTATTGTTTGAAAAAAAAATTTTGATATTTGTGTTGGTTATGAGATAACACAAAGATCACGAGACCAAAAAAAACCGTAAATTTTCGAAAAAAATTCTTTTTGGTATTCATTAAGATTGTGCGGAACACGTTGCTTGAAAAAAATTTTCATCTTAAGATCTCAAAACTAGAAGCTTTGAGCTTTAAAATGCTTTTTTTAGAATTCCAGTACGAGTATTTTTGAGGGCAGTATAACCACTTAAAAAACCTCAAAATATTTGAAGTTTTTTTTGTGATCCTTTAATTTTTTCCACTAGTATAGTTTCCAAACTTTTCTAGTATCTAAAGACACTGCAGAAGTAGTTATAACGAAAGTACCAAAATTTTATAAGAAACGATAAAAACTAGGCGATGAGAAAGCTCCGAAATTGTTTTAACGTATATATTTAACTGTACCTCATATTACTTATTGTTTTGTACTTCATGAAATAAATGAAATATATAAAAAAATATATATGTTTATGTAGTGAATATTCAAAAGGGAAATTAGCTTATAACCAAAAATGAGAAACAAGAATAGAAATTACCAAACCTAAGCTGAAATAAAATTATCTAAAAGCTATTAAAGTATGGCTATTACTATGATACACCGTAAGTACTTCCCTAAATGATACAATTTAACATATATGTACGTATATTAAAGTATTGTAGGTTGATGAGTATTATCCTTGGGACTATCTGTATTAGGTGTACAACTAATTGACACTTCGATTATTTTTTTTTACAAACATATGACCTTTTTAATTGATATTTGAGTTATTATCTATGTAATTACAAATCATCAAATTAGTAAAAGAAGCTTAATATAAACGTCTATTATATAGAGAACCTTCATTTAGCCCCCATGACCTATTTGCTTGATGATATACCGTAAGAAATAGATCGATACACAGTACACTTTGATACTTTACGAGTTATTTTGTAAAATGTCGTTGTTATTCCAAATAGCTCTAATAGTATTACATCTAATAGGTTGGTTGGTATGTGTGTGATTTTCATTAAAATAAAAAATACAGTAACATCAGAACTTCAGTATGAGAATATTGTGTTCTTTCATTTTCGTTGTTCCGTTATTGTTACTGTCGTATTTAACGACACTAGTTAAAATGAACTTATCACATATAATTTGATATTTAGAGTATATTTTTAAGTTGATGTTTCTAGAACTTTAATGAGAAGACAACTGTAAAGTGTTTGAAACGTCAGTGGCGATCGTCTTCAGTGGCAATCACCTGACAATTTCAGCTATTATCAATGTAGGTACATAGTGTAAATGTATTAATAGTTATAGGTAGATTGTTCTATGGTTTTCATTTTTGTCTTAGTATTAAAAATTGCCCTAAAGGAACAAAAGAAACCAACAAGGTACATGCTTAAAATTATTTTCTTGTTATTTCGTTCATCTTGGGCAGGAGTTCATGCTATGAAAATATTATTTTGTAATTCAATCTGGACACAAATACCAAATTATATGCGATAAATTAATTCATTATAAATTCTTTTATAGGATATAGTAAATGTGAAAACCAAAAAACAAAAAACACTAGGAAATCAACATAGTCCTGCCGAGACCACTGTACCCATTTGTATTTTAAATGTAAAGTTATAATTTGTAATATTTCTTTTCATTCTTAGTTTAAAGTACATATATCGATCAGTTAACTGATTTTATTATGTTTTATTATTCAATTTTGACCATCAGTATGCCAAGAAAGATAGTAGATATGGACGAGCCTTAATGTAGCTCTTTAATTCCTTCGTCGCGTAGCAGCTGTAATGCGATAATTAAATATGACTGCGGCTTGCCGAGGGATGACTACAAATAGTACCTATACAGTACTATACATATAGACGTAGCCAAGATCTCACTATTGTGATTACTGTAGTTCACTTACACATTTTTATTTCAAATTCTCTCCATAAAAAAAATTATATTATCATATGATTAGGTTACATTTAACATAATTTAATATCTTCTCAATCCTTAAAATTATAAATGATAAATATTTTAAAACGTATGAATATAATGAAAACTTAATTTGTTTGTTTACTACAGGTCAAAGGCAAATGAAGAGGTCTGTGTAGCAGACTGCAAAATTGCTTTCACTCTCATTATTTTAATTTTACTGCAAATTGTCTGTTTTTGCTTCAAGTTCAAATACCTGAGATTGAAATATGTAAATATCTATTACGTTTTTTTTTTATTTTACTTTCGGTTACAGTAAGTAATTTTGGTAAATTTTTAAATACATACTTATGTATAATGTTCTTAAACATAAATTTTTGAAAAAAACAAACATTACTGATATAACACATTAATTATATTGGACATTGGAAGTAATCGCTAAATAAAATTAAACAGGAAATTGTGTTTGTATTTTTATATTTTTAAGATTTTGATCACACGTGTATAGGTTATATATCTAATGCCGCCTACAAGTCCAATCAAACATTTCTGCGTACTTTGCCTCATAATGAAAGGTTCGTTTTAGTTAAAAGAATCTGCAATACTACAAAAGAAAAAAATCACAATGAGTGCAACTCGTTTCAGCTTAAAATAGATTCCAATGCATAAGCCTGTGTTTTCCATTTGTTCAACCGACTGTGGCAGATTGTAACCTTTCGTTTGATATACAAATGTACGTATATTAATCAAGAAAGGAAAATTCATTCACATGTCCTATATATGTTTGTAGTTATCGTGGTGCTATCGGACTGCGTCTAATTGTGAACACAATAGTCATGAGTGCGATCCACATTCGAGGAATGATTATTCATTACCTTGCTCAATTATTTTCAATTTCTTGCTTAAGTTAATTTCTGCAACCCAACACGCATTGTCTCGAATTCAACCGAAAGGAGAGTAAGAACGGAGTGACTTAGCGTTAGATACCTTCTGTTTGAAAGATGCGTGAAACAGAAAAAAATCAACGACATCTGCATTTATTTATGTGTACCAATACAATGGCGATGCATTTAAAGTACGTTTCTTATTACGTGATATTTCTTAGTTCATCTGTTTACCCGAGAAAAAAAATATTTGTAAAGTACAGTGGTTATCTTGATCAGATTAGATACAGGGTGGTGTTGGATTTTCTTATATCTCCGCACGTTTTCTGAGCATTCATTTAAATCAACTTATGACGTCAAACATATTATTACTCTAGCTAACACAATGTATAGATAAATGAAAAAATATTTTAAATATTTTTTTGATAACATTTTAATTATTACTAAAAAATATATATTCTAAAGAATAACAAACTGAAGTGCTTTAAACTTTAGTACGTCGACCCAAAGTTAGCCAGACATACTCATATTACAAAACGCGTTAGACGAGATGGTTTGTTTTTAATGAAATGTATATTATTCAGAGTAGACAGTATATTGTCTTAACATAATTTTTACAAATTTGTTTTAAAGAAAATGTAAATATTATTTTCATTATAATAGAATTCTACATTCATATTTAATATTTACCTACTTATAAAAAATAACTTAAAAATTGTAAAAAAATATTTTAGATGTGTGTATGTTCTTTACTTATCTTTATTACCAAGAACCTTTAGTCGAAATTAAGAAATCATATTAAAATAAATTAGATTTATATTTCTTAAATCTATAAGTTAGAATTTTTAAAAAATTGCATGAATTCCTGTAGTTACAAATTTTGAACGAAAATTGAATGCATGCACCCAATAAAAAAAATTACCAATTTTACTTGTTAAAATACTCTCTTATAACTACATATAAAAACAAACTACTTACATCTTGTGACTGTCATTTCATAATATTATATAGGGTGTCCCAAAATTAACGCAAGATTTGAATTAAATAGAAAATGCCATTTTTAGTCTTTTAATAGCGAATTAATAATGAATATAATAGCAAATGGCGGCAAAGTCAAATCTTGCGTTAATTTTGGGACACTCTTTATATGTTATTTTTTATTATTTCTGTTCTATTTATTAATTCAGAAAGACGACTCAGAAAAAAAGTAAAAAATAGCACGTCTCCCAAAACCCAACAATATGTTCTGCAAAGTTCACCTTCGTTTTTAGAATTCCTTATCTCCCGCAATTACAGGGTAAAGAGGGCAAAGAGAACCTAGTGTTAAAACAGCTTGTTTTTCTCCTTGCGCCCTTTTCCTTTAGAGGAATGGAAATAATACAATAATTCGACCAAGTCGGGGACCCACAACTATACCGTTTGCAGTCATACGCAATTACCTACACTATGATCGCGTCAATATTTTATGAATACTTATAATTTTCAGTCGCACAAATCAGAAAATAAATCGAGAACCCATATAATGCGCATTTCACTGCATAACATCCACAGCTGTTACGTTAATGGTCTGGCGATTTCCAACGATTTTGTTTATTTTCTTAGCCGACCTTCATAGAGTTTGCCTTAACTATAGATTGTAGAACGATAAACAAGTCCAATCGTTAGATCTACCGTTACCGTTACGTTACCATTAACGATATCAAGGGTTAGGAATCATATAATTGTTACAATCGTCCTTTATGTAAAGTTGTTTTTTTATTATTTAGCATTAGGTTTTTGAAGGGTCGGCAACGCGTAAGTGATGGCCCTGGTGTTGCAAGCGTCCATAGGCCACGGTAACTGTGAAATGTGTGGTGAAATCATTTAAATTATAAATAACTTGTAAATAATGTTTACATCAACAAACGCAGTCCATAAACTTTCATACCCACTATGAAATGCAGAAGGCAATAAAATTATTCTAGTAGGTACTTTTACACTTGATTGTTATTAGGAATCTAATACAAAATACAATAAGCGAGATGTGATTTTACTAAGTTATTGTAATTTATTAATTATCATAATTTTATTAACTGTAATTTATAAATATATATAACCAGCTTTCCGCCCGCGGCTTCGCCCGCGTGGAATTCGGTTATATCGCGCGACATGGTAAGGAGTAGACTATAGTCTTTTCCAGGGTCTAGACTATTTGTCAAAAATGGTTAAGTGGTTTAAGTGTGAAAGTTGTAAACAGTTGAATAATCTTACATGATTTTATGTTTGACAATAAGGAACTTCCATACAAACTTTCATCCCCTATTTCAACCCATTCTACTATTTTTTTCGCAATAAAAAGTATCCTATATCATTTTCCAAGTGCAGTTCTATCTTCATACCGAATTTAATCAAAATCGGTTTAGTGGTTTAGCCGTGAAAGCGTAACAGACAGACAGACAGATAGACAGAGTTACTTTCGCATTTATAATATTAGTAAGGATAATGCTGGGTCTACGGTCTAGTTATACTTTCAAATACGCAGGTTTATACATCGTAACGTATGTATATGTACGTTATAACGCATCTCTGTATTTTTGTGACCATTAATTATACCCTTCTCTATATCTATCACGTAATTTGTTACAAAAGTAGTTATTTATATATAATACTTGTAGGTGTACAAATATAAATCAAATACACCGCCCACGATTCTAATTGCTTACTTCTTGCATCTTAAGACTACTTGGAAGTCCACGCTTATTGCTATATTTGGTACACCAATTTAAATTTATGAATTTCTACTAGAAAATAAAAGTGCAATTTACCTAAAAAGTATATTCACTTGTTTAATTCATCAAAATAAGGTCATATAGGGTTTATCTATATTTTAATATGAAAATAATTTTATTCTATTCTTAATATATATTTCAAATTTTCAAATAAAGAAAGCTTTTCTTTTTTAAAGTTACGTAAGCTTGTATTTCAATGATACGGTTATTGTTTAACAACAGTATTCAGTAGTATAATATATTATTAAAAAAAATATATAGCTAAACGCAATATAATAAATTGTCGAATAATTTTAGCTTTCCAAATATTTCTTTTAAATATTTATTGAAATAAAATATGTTGCGCCTTGTAACCCTGACCGTGTCAGCATTACATATTAAAATGGTGACCGTGAAAAAACGTGAACTTGCAGCCTATTTTTACATGCCTTAAATTCCCACATACACTGCCTAACGCACGGCTTTAAGACTTAAAATGCGGCAAAAGCCTGTCTGGTAAACTTATATGAGACTTAGATTTACCGGTTGAAGGTTAAATTTGCCGCAGGATAATCTTAGCCTTGTCTACATGACTTTAGGCCTACATACGTAACACTTAATTCATATATGTTTTAAGGATATATATGTAAGTATATATTATTACTACTAGTACATGTTACAACCACGTTTTTGACAACACTGCGGCCAAAAGTAATTAGATTCTGTACTGGATCATTGAACAACAAATTACCCTTAAATAGGACCACGTTAGCAGCCCTTCAGTTACGTCACAATAAGGATAGCGTTATATAAGAGGAGAAGCATTTTAGGTCTGTAGCTTCGAAATATAGCCGCTTAGAAAAATGTGACGGATTAATACGTTATACGACAAGGGCGATAAATTTGTAGCTATCTCACAAGAACACTTCTACTAAACAAGACCTATAATTGTAAGTTTAAGTAAATTAAACTTAATATGTTTTGTAGGTTCAAAAAATGAAATTTTAACAATAAAATATTAATTTGCTTGTGTAACGTGGAATAGCCATAAAAAATATACATATTTATTGATTCCGATACGGCTAGCTCGCGATCCGTTTACGTAAGCCAACAATAAAACTCAGTTACATACAGACGCAAAGGCATAAATTATCCAAATCGAGAATAACTCACGACCGTAGTTCGTTCGTGATTCTCGGTGATCATGTGTTCGCTACGGTGGCCATGTTTATGGTGTACGCAGTGTCAGCAGCGCAAATGCCGGAAACGGGAACACTGAACGACTAACACAGGAGTTATTTACTAACTTTGTTTTACAACTTGTTTGTTTTATATTTCTAGGGATTATTTGATATAAGTATAGCTATTGATCGCGTTAGGACGCGTGGTTCGCGCTGGCGGCAGGTAGCGCCGCGACTAAGCCGCCCGCCCGTCGCAAAGCGCGCCCTTCACGACTGCGCGCTCGGTGTTGTGTTTTGCCCCCCTTCTCCCCACATAGGGATTCTTGAATTCAGATCCACGTGAATAACATTGTCAATAAACCCACTAATGTAGCAATATATCTATTTCGACGAGATAGCGATAGTCTTGGTCATTTAATGGACAAGAATCCAATATCAGTTATGGACTTATCATATATTTCTTTTCCTTTTTACAGACACGAAAAACAGGTGCTTGATTTCCCACGAGGTTGCTGAAATGTTATTCATTTCAGCAATATTTAAAAAAATCTAAATATATCATTATATACGGTCGTGGTACATACTTTAATTTTAACTTTTTTAGTAGTAGTATTTTATCCTATACCACCTGACCCGGCGAACTTCGTACCGCCTAACAGACAATGAGCGTCAAAGCCTAAATTAGTTCAGTTAACACCTCTTAGCCGAACTAATTTGCTATGATGATCGTAATACCATGATACAAAATAAATATTAAAATTAGATAGACATATAAAAATATTTTATTATGATGAACGAGTTGACGCGTTAACAACGCGTTGCCTAACAATGTATATGTCACTTTATATCAATTTGGATATCTAACCATGGTAATGTGTGTAACATTTATTTCATTAATTTAATCTACTTTTTATGCATTATTTAAAAAAAAAATATTGGTATTTTGCACTCTCATCACATTTCTATATAAACTATAAGTGTGCCAAGTTTCATACACGAGTAATTTTCGTAAAAAGGGGTACAAAGTTTTTGCTTTACGTATTAATATATGGGTAGTTCTACAAACTAAGGAATTATGGGGGGCTCAGCCAAAATATAGTAAAAGAAAATGTTCAAATTTATTTTTTTGTATGGCATATTATTATTTACAAATGTTTCTATTTGGTCACTAAATATAATTAAGATTTTTTAAAGCTCCTAATTCTTAGGATCCTGCGATGTACGTTTTGGATACATTAGAAAAAAATACCAAAATTTTTGAATGATTTTTTTTTGCTTTTCTACTTTTACTGTTCGATCAACATAAAAAAAAAGAAAAAAGAATATTTAATAATTTTGCTTCACATAACAAAAACTGATTTTCAAGAAAAAAAACCAAAATGTTTTTTGGATACATTAGAAAAAAATATACTACTTTTTTTTATATACTATTTTTTATAGAAAAGAAAGATAAAGGCGGGTAACCTGATGGTAAGCAATCACCGACGCACACGATACCAACTACATTTCATTGGGCATTTATTGTTGTTTGTTCTTTATACAGTTTAAGATTATAATTGATAACACTTCAAAAAATATACATAAATATATAATTTTTGTGCTTTTTTATTTTCTTACATTTTCTAACCATTAGTGATCATTGACTACTGTAGAGTGTTTGAACTGTTGAGTTTGATATTATAGCAACGAACCCCAAAAATTACACGATTAATCTTATTTAATTAATTTCAAAACTACCAGAGTTGTCCAGTCCAGTTCAGTTCAAGTTGTTTAATTATGACGCTACGGACGGGCCTCATTTCCCTTGTAAAAATCTCAAAAGCCAAGACCTATTATTTTTAAAATAAGTCGGTAGTTTAATTTTAAATTTATAAATGTCATGTCAAATATGCTCTACAATTCTCTATGACCCAGTGCAAGGCAATCAATCAAATAACTCATTATCAAGACAAAGTACCTGTAATTATATTACCTTTAAAGTGATCGAATCCAGATTTATTTACAAAATGAGTTTTTAATGCTCATATATATGTCAATGCAAACGTTTCTACAATACATATAAAATAATGAAAAAGAAAAATGCCGTCGTAATACAATGGAATGTTTTTGACTGTGAGTACAGTGGTAGTGAGTTCGATTTTTAAGTCATTAAAAGAAAGCTGTTGAAATGAAGAAAAACATATCCTGGTTGTGTAAAAACTGTAGTATTCATAATCATAATATAAAGTATAATAATCATGTTCATTTTGGTGCATCACTTCTTTTTCAGTTTAAAAATAATAAAAATAAAATTTATGATTATTTTTGTTTTATCCAAATAACAAACAATAGCATATGATCGGTATGCTTAATAACGCTGGTAAAGATTTTGCTTTTTTTTTACCTATTTATCATTCTCTCTTTAAATTTATTTATAGCTTACAAACATATGATGTTAATTAATTATATTTACAAAACCCATTATTGAAAACCGCGTCCATTGCAAACCGCAATTGGACTAGTAGTTTTAGTTCCGCACTTAAGCAAATGTTTGCTGCAGCGCTCCCAGTGAGTTGTTACCGCCTATCATAGAGCAGGCACCAGTCAAACCAAAATCGTCACTGAAAACTGCATTAAATTGGACCAGTCATTTTGCCATTTCTCACATAGTCTTAAGACAAGGTAGTCTATTTAAAGTATGCACACAAAAAAAAAAAAAGAAACAAAGGCACGGGCAGAGTGCGAGGCCGTGGATGTAATCTAACTCATAAAAAAAAGTAATAATTTTGCAGATGAATGGTAACATGTTTCCCACAGACATCCTCTCACCCCAACGCATATACCCTCTCCCTTTTCAGTCGTGGGTAATAAAAATATAAATTTATGTGAGTTGTTGAATAGTGTGTCATATTTGTAGATTTGAACACTGCGAGCAGACGTTTATATATATGTAGTTTATATTTATATCTACACCATTATAGTTAATCGACGTTGTCCCAGGAGATGCGTGAAGTAAAAATAATACAAAGTGCTATTAAAGTGATCTACCTACATTACCTTATAGTTCCTACCTCTTTGTATATCTTAATTAATATTCAAGCTATTATGTGGCAAACCTTAGATTTATTTTTATATATTTGTTTTTGGTGGTAGGAGGTTCGTCCTCCGTCTGGCTGCGACCACTATCATGTCAAAGACAGACCGCCAAATATCTTATGATGTGTTCCAATTTCGATGGCATGTAAGCCAGGTTTTCCCCTTTCCCACCCTCCCTTTCCCCAAAATGTGGTGGTTCCGATCGGACTACTACATTATCCTCCCCTTTCATCTGTATCCCCTCTAGGTTGGCAACGCATCTAGTACATCTTGTGTTGTAGATGTTCATGGGCGAAGGTAACCACTTACCATCAGGCAGTCCATTCTGCTCGTTTGCCATCCGGTATCCATAAAAAAATAAAAAAAAGATTCTCTTTATAATTTATTTCGTTCAAATGAATACTTTACAAGTTGTGCCTTCTCTTCGTGTCACATTTGTACTTAAGTATACTTCCTCACTGAAGGTCCACACTGTAACTACTTTTAAAAATTGGTTCACGACACCAATTTCCGTCAGCGTAATTGAACAAAATCCAATTACTGCAGCTGATTGAGAACATCGCGAATTTAAAAGTAGTTTTTAACTTTTAACTAGCTAAAAGCTCTTCACATCTTTCTGGCTTATTAGAGTAATATACCGAACTAATACATACTTGGTTTGTGGAAAAATATTTTCTTTTTCTATATAATTTGGCCAAAAAAAATCAAAAATCAATAATTCTGTGATAAATTCTAAGTTTGTCAGTCTTCCACACTTCAATTGAAGATATATAAGATAAGATAGCCAAGGGAGGAAGGCTTTTGTGGAGACAAAGAGCTCTACCTTAGAAAGTACCTTGACCCCAGTACCAGATTAAGTAGTGCCACCGCTGCTGTATCTTAAATTCAATTTGGCTTTTTTGGCCCGGCGACATCCATTAGGTAAATCAACATTCCTCGTGGCAATAAATTTAAGTGGCCTAAATAAAAATTAACTAAAGTGTATTTTGTACAAAACTTATGTCTGTCCTTGATCTACTAAAGAAGTAGAGAGGAATATTTTTGTATATATAAAATTCCTTTTGCTTTATAGTTTAGCCTTCGTTGATGGGGACCCTAAAATCTATAAACATTATTGCTATCTCTTAAAAATATAATAAAACGCATATAAATTCAAATACACTATGCAAATAATTATACAATAAAACAATCCTATTAGTGTAATGCCTATGAACTAAGAACTAACTAAATATATGCTGATATTTCTCAGTATGTTAAAATTTATATGTATTTTCTTTAATGTCTATAGGATATAAAGATTTAAAACATTAAAAGTTAGCGCTTAATTTATTTTCAAAATCATGGTGGTCGGAAAATATAGTACTGTCATCGGATCTGTATAATATCTTCAGTCAGACCAAATTTATTATGGCGTTTTGAATGTTCAATTGTATAGAACACAAGGGAGTAATTGGAAATAATAATTAAGAGAGGCAGGGAGACCTCGGTTGATCTTCGAATACAGTATCAACGATACTGGAGGAAGATCACGTAAAATGCATGAGGACCCCGAATCATGCATGAAGGGTTAATGACTGTGGACAGGGCGAAGAGGTATGCAGGGACCATAGCGGTTTGGCGCCTCATTCTCTCATTTACCCGCTGGGGGATAAGCGTGAAGTTAAGTAAGTAAGTGAGTGAGCTACACTTTTTAAAGAACCTATCGAGACCTCCGTTCAGCGCTTTCTACGCGCCGCTTTCGGGCTGCAGCATTGCGCGTTGTAAGTCGGCAGAACTCAACAGTGCGCTTTTATCTTAACAGAGCGCCGAAATAAAAAATGTTTTCCCGAGGTGGAAATCTGAACCTAAATCAATCACGTTTACAGCCAGATGTTCCCAGCAGTCTTTAAAGGATTAGGCAAAAATTACTTAGTGCATCTAAAAAAGAGTAGGTATTAACCTTATCTTAATTGTTGTAATTTCCTCTTTATTAAAATTGACGCAAAAGAAAGAAGATCTTTTGTTGCAAAGAAAGAGCTTTTATTATAAGTCAATTAAACGCTAACTTACCTGATAATTGTTTACGCAACACTCCCAGTATCGAGATTAGAAAGGAAATTTTTATAGACGTCGTGAAAGCTCAGTGACGTCAATATAAGATAGAGAGAAAATGATTGTAATTAATTTGGAGGCACTTATCCCAGATTCTATTTAGCTACATGGCACTAAATATGGGCAGCGTATAATTTTACTACGTCAGCGTCATGTATTTGAATTAAAAAAACACATTGCGACATCTTTTAATTACCTTCGCTTGAACAATACAGCAATAACATTTTTCTGTTTTTTTAACTTTAACTTCGCTGTATCCCGCATATGGCGGGGGTAGGCAAGTGAACCAAGAGAATCTAGTGTTAAGACACTCCATTCTCTTTTTCCGACATTTCGAATTTCCCCACTTTCCCGCCACATTGAGGCATGAATTATATAAGATTTTAATGTAAGAAAAATAAATTTTATAGAATTTCGACCTATTTTATCGTCCAGCTTTTTGAAAATACGTGTGCATGTACATTGTCCGGTTCCGCGACAGTAAAATGTTTTCATATCACAGGTGGATAACCTCCACAAGGCCGGCTTGAATACTGAAAATAATGTTACACCGTGCTTCTTTGAATTTCTTTTTAACTAATTTATTATTATTATTTATACTCTGTATATCTCTGATTCAATGTACACATTTTTGTATTCAAATGAAGTAATAGGAATATGCTTATGTAGAAAACTATATTAAATTCCTATTCACCAGATATATCTTCCATTAAAATCACATGCTAACAACAATTAACATTGCTATAAAATTATTTTTCTGAATTAACTAATTTGCTAAAAACCGACACATTACCGAGTTTGTAGTTGACAATAACTTACCCAGTACGAGAGTCGATTACATTCAACAATGCCGTCTGGAGTTATATTTATTATTTACATCCCATCAAGCAATTATGAACACATTCTTAGATTCAGTAAACCAAAGAACTACTGCCTATGGAAGATCCACTTTCAGAAAAGTACCAATTGAAAGTGGAATTACGCAGTAAAAAGTAAGGCGGGCTAAGCATGTATCATCATACATTTGACGCAGAATTACAATGAAAAAGCTATAATCCTGAACTGGAAAATATAAGGGAGTGATGACGAATTTATCACAATGGAGAGTGTGAGTGTAAAATGTTTTAATTTATATATTCAAATGGTTTTTAGTAAAAAGTTATTTAAAAAAGCAATTATTTTAATTTTATTATTATTTTAAATTTAATTTTGCACTATTAAAAATTAAAAAACGAAATTATTATACGAAATTGAAGAGAATAAAAACAATAAAGTGAGAATGAATATATGGACACATTATGCACGTAATTTTCATTCTGTAGGTAATACAATAAGCATCTGGGTCAATCCTTCGATACTTGTGCTTTAAACGCGAACAATTTACTTTTCAAAACAGAAAAAGTATAGATACTGGATTAATCGAAAACTTCATAATTCTACTACACAAAATTTGCAACACTGACTTTGACTATAACACTGACTGTCTTTTTAACATCTTCTCAAATTTAGTAGCTTTTTATGTACGCAGTATGATTATATAAACAATCGTGCATGATATAAATGCTTATACGAAAGTTTACTATGCACAATTTTACAATTTTTTAAAAAATCACATGTGTACAAAAAACTTCTATGTTCTGTACTCTGCCAAACCGAAAGAAACTGGCTTATGTTGAAATATTGTTTATATTCGGCAATTCTATGAAACAGATTTTACAAGAATTATTACGCAAATTAAACGTTGAACATGCTGTGTGGGTGAACGACACCTTCTGGGCAATTATCACGAGTGTAGTATTTCTAGCCACCGGAGATCGTGTGAGACCATGCTCCATTGCTAACACAACTTGGGATCGTGTCCGCAACAAGTCAATCGTCAGGTAATTTAGACACGCAAGTTTGCTGGTAAATGACCTTAGTCGCACTCTGTAACTACATTCTTGCATGTGTATTAAATGAGTATACATACACAGGTATGTCACATGAACAATAAAAGTCCTTTGGTACTGTATTTAAGTACATGTATGCTACTGTAGAATTTATAGCGTTTGAATAAGGGACTTTAGGGAAATATTACTAACTGTAATTAGAACTGCATATGTTGGCTGTAAACAAAATGTCGATTTGACTTGTGATATTTATCACACATTACCCTATTAGGAAAGCGAATAATTATATAATACAATTATTATTGTTTTCAGTGTCTGCCATGTAACATTAATTTTTATAAATATTTGACTACCCTAATGAGGACGATAATGCTTTATTGTAAGTGTATATTTTATAAATATGTAAGTATAGCACCTAAAAAAAGAGAGCATTGTCACTTCGTTCGTTACGTATTAGCACAATTTCCTAAGTGAGTACTCAGTTTATGGAGCAAACTAAAGAAAGGTAAAATCAAAGAGAGAGCAACATTG
>JAKGSA010002122.1:0-24688 GCA_033558755.1 Philaethria dido
TATTTCAATTTTCTTGTTATAAGTAGTAAAAGAAATCAGCACTGGTCTTACTTTTCCTGATGTCTTTTTTCCAATTCTATGCATTTTGTTTATATCGTAATTTTCTAAATTTACGTCTACTTTTTGGAATAGTTGTTTCACATTATTGTATAGTTGTAAATAATTTGTTTCTGATTCTTTCATCCCGTGTATTATTATATTATTCTTTTTATTCATATCTTCCAATGTAGTAATTTTTTTGTTAAGCATTTCAATTTCCATCCTCAGATTTTTGTTTTCTTCTCTTAATGGTTTTATTTTTTCCTCTATAGATAACATAATCTTTTCTGTATTAGTAGTAATAAGTTTAGCTTGTTTCTCCATTTCTTGTTTCATCATGTCATATAATGTTGACATAGACATTTTTTCCGACATTTTATGTATTTATGTTATCAATGCAAAAACAAAACGTTTTTAAGTACGTGACACGGAACTTATGTTGTTTAAATGTTAACGTTGACACTTGACAGTTAGAGGTTATTAATTTAAGTCTTTGAATTAGTAGTAATGTTAAGTTTTAGCGAAAAATAATCGAATTTTATTGTGAATACACTTGTTGTAACGGTATTTTTAAAGTTTTACGTGATTTTCACAATTTCTTCGTATTAGAACTGTACTTTTAATCACTTTTTTACGAGAGCACTGATTAAGGACACGACTGTTCAATCACCGGAACCGGAACTATCCCTCACTGACATACGTCTGAATTATTAACTGGTGACCTGGTGATCCCTCGGTTCATTACACGACTCTCCAATCCTGCTTTGGCTTTCACAGAAGCGTCGAGGTGCTCAAATCAGTCTGTAGGGGTTCTCACATCAGTCTGTAGGGGTTCTCACTAGCTAGGACGACGACGTGCTCCCTTTGTTATCTTTAAAGCTTGATAACTTCACCCTCCGTGGGCGGATCGCCACAACTCAAGCGTCCACTAGCACGTCTCCTTGTTGTTGCAGAGGAGCACGTCAAGAGACATCAAGTAAATGTCCAGACACTTACTTCAAGTCCGTCAAAGTTCACCCTCTGCCTCTCCGTACCCTGGGGCATGAGGGTTCCACAAACGATAATCCTGGACTATCACCTCACCAGAACACCTTTAGTATACTTTTCACTCCGATATCTCGCGTAGTTTATTTTAATTAACTTTCATACGCGGAGCGGCACTTATGTTCGTAGTCACTTCGTCTTCACTACTATTTCAGCCAAATATTTGCGTATCTTAGAGCTTAGAGGAATGGATAAGGCCTTAGCTATACTGAGTACTCCATCTTTTAAGCTTTTTCACGTAAAGCAGGGTAGAGAGAGCATAGTCTTAAGGCACTTTGTTTTGCACTTGTCATATGAACTTGAGACATAGCGTGATAAGTGGCGAAACTCAACGCCCCACTTTTTTACCAGAGTGGTAAAGTGAAAAGAATTTTGTTGACTATATATATGTGTGTAATTTTTATTAGTGAAAATAGTTATGGAGGTCCTCGTAATCGTCTGTATCGATGGTTGTTATTTTGATTCCCACTTATGTTTAATAAGCAATCGTGATACTTCACGGTGTTGTGTTCCGCAATTTAACAGACATTGTCTCGATTTTAAACAAGAAAAAAGGAAAACGGACCCTTGACACTAGGTCGTCTTTCACTTTTTTAGCTTCACGGTGTATGCCGCACATAGCAGGGTAGACAGATGAACCCTGAGAACCTAGTGTTAAGACACTTCGTTCCCTTTCAACAATTCCATTCCCCATTTTCCGCTGGATTGAGGCATTGCGTGCTGAGTGGCGGAACTCAACGCCGCGTTTTGCCTTGTTAGCAGTCCCAAGAAATGAAAATAGTAAATATTATTTAAAAAAAAACATTTTTTGGAGTGGGAATCGAACCCACAACCTGTCGCGTTTACAGTCGCACGCTTGTGACTTGTGGCTTTTTCCTTATTTCTGATATTGATAAACAAATTATTTTAAACATAAATTAAATTATATTTGTAAATATGATTCCATGCAAAAGCCATACAAACATTGATTTCAAATAACAACTTTCAAAGTACCTTTTCACCATGTTTTGCCCTTTATCAATAAATCCGAGTTATGTATTTCTCAATTTTGTAAATAATTATTCAATGAAGCCGTCGTAGTTCAGTGGTGCTGTCTAATTATAAGCGCGATTGGTCCTGGGTTCAATTTCCATTTGAAGGAATGATTATATTTAATTTAGGGTGAAAATTGGCAAAGCGCGGCGTTGAGTTCCGCCACTCAGTTCACGCAAATGCCTCAATTCGGCGGAAAGTGGGGAACGGTGTGTCTTAACACTAGGTTCTCTGTTTCCCTCTGCCTATCCTGCTATATGCGGGATAGGGCATGAAACTTTAAAAATATTAAGTGAAATTCCGCACTTTAAATCGCGACGGTAATAGCCGACATTCGATCGAAAATTAAGGCCGTTGTGTCGCAATGTTTAACTAACTATACAAGCGATTGGTTGTGGATTCGATTCTCATGGTCATGATTCATGTACATTTTCCCACTTTAATAAAACTTTTCCGCCACTCCATCGATTTTTTCCGCTCTGGTAAGATAAACCAAGGCATTGAGTTCCAACACGCAATATCTCAAATTCAAGTGAAACATGAAAAGCGGGGTGATGCCAGATTCTCTCTTACTTTCAAGGTGAAAAAATCTGGAAATAGGTTTTAATTATCTATATACATACATAGCTTCACCCTGTATCCCACATACTCGTATAGCAGGGTAGGCAGAGGGAGTCTTGTGTTAAGACACTTCGTTCCCCACTTTCCGCCGAATTGAGGCAATGCCTGCTGAGTGACGGAACTCAACGCCGCGCTTTGCCTTGTAACCAAACCCAGGAAATGAGAATACTAAACTTTTAGATATCTTGGAGTGGGAATCGAACCCACAACCTGACGAGTTTACAGTCGCACGCTTGTGCCTCTGCGCCACGACAGGCGTTTAATCATCTAATAGTTCAGAAAGCAGAAAACAGAGTGTCTGATCACTAAATTCTCATCACCTACATCATAAAATTATTAAATCACTAAATAACTATCAGTGTACCTCCAACCTACTCTAGCCTTCTCGTTGTAGTGTTTTCCACAATTAATGATACCGAACATACGTTGGCTCCCTTGTGAGTCGCGTACATATAGCTTGATGGCTGTCTAGTCACGTGGAATGTCTATATGTACTTTATAGTAAGACTATCATTATATGTATACCAGGCGTGAATATGTTGATAAGTATGCCTGCTCTGAGATCTCATAGCGAAAAGAGATATATACAGTCGAACCGTCAAGTCCAACTTCTATTATCTATATAGGGCCAATTGATTTTTTAATAACATTTTTTAAAGTATTTTTACACGATTTATTTTATAGTTCATAATATTTATTATATAATGAAACTTTTACATGAGATTTTTTTAAATACATACATTCATTCTGTATACCTTCACGCTGTATCCCGATTATGTCAGCGTAAGCAGAGGGAACATAGTGTTAAGACATTCCGTTCCCCACTTTTCGCCGAATTGAGGCATTGCGTACTGAGTGGCGGAACTCAATGCAGTGCTTTGCCTTGTCACCAAACCCAGGAAACGGAAAGTTCCATTTCCTGGAGTGGGAATCGAACCCACAACCTGTTGCGTTTACAGTGGCACGCTTGTGCCTCTGCGCCACAACAAGCGTTAAATCTTTAAATAACAATATAATTGTTAATCGTGTATGTATTTGTTCTTAAATATAATGAAATAAAATACTGGATAGAAAAACACGGCGTGCGGTATCATAAATTTCCGGTAACTGCTAGTCTAATTGATTTTTTAGAAACAAATCAATATAATATTCTAATTTGATTATCTGGGGTTTTCGATTACCCGTGAATCCCCATACCCATCGATACCCCGGATAATGGAGGTTCTAGTGTATTTTCTCCTGTGAGGTGACGGGGTTAGAATACAATTCCCCTCCGCCGCTCGGTAGCATCCCGTAAGAGGTTGTTATCCCAGTAGTTTGGTGGTAGGAGGTTCGCCCTCTGACTGGCTCGCGACGCGACATGTCAAAGACGAACCGCCAAATATCTATAATGTATTCCGGTTTGATGACATGTAAGCCAGGTTTTCTATATTGCCACCTGTCCTACCCGTCCTTTCCTCAGAATGTGGTGGTTTCGATGGCGAACTGCCGCAGCCACCACATTGACATTTGTATACTCTATTTCGGCAACGCATTTACAACTCTTCTGGTGTTGTAGATGTCTATGGGCGAAGGTAACCACTCACCATCAGGTCGTCCTTCTGCTCGTATGTCTATAATGAATAAAAAAATGGTTTTTAGTATTAAAAAGCCACATCAAAGCGCGGCGTTCCGCCACTCAACCCGCAATGCCTCAATTCGGCGGAAAGTGGGGAACGGAATTGTTGAAAGAGAATGGAGTGTCTTAACACTAGGTTCTCTGGTTCCCTCTGCCTACCCTACTATGTGCGGTATAAAGAGTGAAGGTAAAAAACAAAAAAAAAATAGTCATATTTCATTTCGTTTCCGCCATTCAACTAATAAAAATCGTAACAAAATCTATTTCATTTTTATAACTAAACTATGAGTATTTCTAGTGCGCATCTTGTATTTAAACATAGAAACGAAGTTACGTTTATTTGAGTTAGCGAGGAAGCAGACGCAGGAGCGCAATTAAGGTTAAATATAACGCTTGTTCCTTATATTTAGTTAACATTTTCATATATAAAATAGTTTATTTTTGAGAAAAATTATATCTACATACAAATATTTAAAACGCCTCTCGTGGCGCAGAGACACAAGCGTGCGTCTGTAAAAACGACAGGTTGTGGGTTCGATTCCCACTCCAGGAAATGTAAAAGTTTAGTATTTTCATTTCCTGGGTTTGGTAACAAGGCAAAGCGCGGCGTTGAGTTCCGAACAAAAACAAAGCAGCTTCACTCTTTATTCCGCATAGCAGAGCGAGTCTAGTGTCAAGACACTTCGTTCGCCGTTTTCTGTATAAATTTGAGACAATGTTATATTAAGTGGCGGAACTCAACGTCACGCTTTGTCTTACCAGGGCGGAGAAATTAAAATATTTTAAATATAACCATTGCCTCGAGTCAGAATCAAGCCCACAACCAGTGTTTACAGTCAGACGCTATCCCGCTGGACAAGGAACGGATATGTTAAAACAGAACGGAGTCTCTTAGCACTAGGTTCTCAGATACCCTCTGCCTACTTTGCTATGTGCGGGATACAGCGTGAAGCTAAAAAAAACATGCAGCGCTTCAGTGGAGGAATAGTAGAACATTTTGAAAGTCAGTCTTTTTCATAGATAAACGCCATCTAGTGTAAAACAACTAAACTAGAACTAAAGGTAGTATGTATCAAAACATGTTTTTACGAAATTCTTCATATTTCACACAGATGTCTATGGTAGACATCCCTGTGAGGGGACGGGGTTAGAATACAATTCCCGTAGCGTCCCGTAAGAGGCGGTATCCCAGTAGTTTGGTGATAGGAGGTTCGTCCTCCGACTGGCTCGCGACCACTATCATGTCAAAGACGAACCGCCAAATATATAATGATGTGTTCCGGTTCGATGGCGTGTAAGCCAGGCTTTCCTCTATCCCACCCCATCCTTTCCCCGAAATGTGGTGGTTCCGATAGCGGAGTACTACATTGTCCTCCCCTTCCATCTGTATCCTCTAGGTTGGCAACGCATCTACAACATCTCTGGTGTTGTAGATGTTCATGGGCAAAGATAACCACTTAACATCAGGTGGTCCTTCTGCTCGTTTGTCCTCCGTTATCCATAAAAAAAGACAACAGCACATAGTATGATAGGCAGAGATAACCTAGTGTTAAAACACTCCGTTCCCCTCTTTCTGCCTAAAATGGAAATTGTGCACTGTTTGGTGTAACTCAACACCGCATTTTAAGATACCAGATTATATCTTATATATAATCACTCCCCCGAGTGGAGTACGAATTCACAACCTTCGCATCCACAGTCAAACGCTATTCCATTGCGCCACAATGCATAATTTTTATAATATTTTATATATCCTATCTTTTTATTGTTCATCATTTTAATAGCTATTTCTAGCTCCGTCCTCGTTTGCAAGCTCCACTACGAATGCATGAAGAGGTTAATGACTTTGGACAAAGTGAAAGAGGTATGCAGGGACCGTAGCGTTTGGCGCTCCGTTCTCTTTGACTACCCCGCTAGGGACAAAGCGTGAAGTTAGGTAGGTATCATTTTAGTATTTATATATTAAAAATATAAGATAACTACAACTCTACAGTACTTTTTTGCTGTTTCACGCTCAATTCCGCGATAGTAATAGTAGTTGCCAAGAACCTGGTATCAAGGCATTTACTGGTTCCCAGTCGATTTCGAAATAATGCGTGTTAAGTGACGGTATTTAACGCCGCGCTTTGTCTTACCAGAGTAGAAAAACATACTTCATTTTTTTCCCTCTTTTTAGCTGCACGCTATATCCCGCACATAACAGGATAGGCATAGAAACCCAAAAAACCTAGTGTTAAGACACCTCGTTCTCTTTTAACATTTCTGTGCCCCACTTTTCGCCACATTGAGGCATTGCATGCTAAGTAGCGGAACTCAACGCCGCGCTTTGCCTTGTTAACAAAGCGAGGAAATGAACATACTAAATATTATTTTGTATTTTCTGGAGCGGGAATCGAGCCCACAACCTGTCGTGCTTACAGTCAACGCTTGTGCCTCTACACGATAGGCCTCTTTAAACTTAATCCTTTCACTGAGTGAGAATCGAACCAACAACCACTTCATTTACACTCAGATAAAGTTCCACTGCGCCGCGAAGGCCTCTATCATAAAGAGAAATTGCTAAAAATAAAACATCGTCACTCTTTATTATATATAAATATATTTATTACAAAACCTATATATATTTACTAACATAATATTTACATTAGCTTAAAGAAAGCTTTTCTAAAAGGGCAGTACAGACATCTACATATAAAGTATCTCATTGCACTGAACATAAATCCTTAATGTTATAATATAAAACTGAATGTAAGTTTGTTTGTTACGCTTTCACGCCATAACTACTCAACCGATTATCATGAAACTTTGTACTATTTCTAGAGGTATTAAAAAGGACATAGGATGGAACGAAGTTATATATATAATAAATATGTAAACCTGTATACACGCAACAAAAATAATCATCGCGACACCACACTGTTCAATGCGAAATGGAAAAACGAAACAAAAATAACTGGCTTGCTTTCTATGAGAGTGATACAGCCAGAGAAACACGCGCACGCCGCACGGCTTACAAATATAGCAAAAAGTGTCGTTACAAATTTTGGTCTTAATTTTTTCCATCTTGTCATCAGCCCCCTTTCGCAACGTGCGATAAGGAACTTCCTTCCAAATATATTTTTTTAATTTTTTAAAAAGAACAGATAAACGTTACATACTAATATTTTAAATAAAAAATGTTTTGACTGGAGAGTGACATAAGGTACTTTTTTAAATAAATCTAATTATTTCCCACTGACAATAAGAGCGAAGCCACGGGTAATAGCTAGTACTATTAATGTAAAAGTTGATAAAGATTGTTGCTCGTTGCTCTTTCACTCAAAAACTACTGAACAGATTTCAATGAAACTTTGCAATAATATACCCGAAAATACAATTTAGAAGATTTTAGTCTATGAACATGCTAAAGTCGCGAGCAAAGGGTAGTGTCTAATCTTCTTCTTCTAGCCCTTATCCCATTATTTGGGGTCCGGCCTCCTTACTTTTATGCGCCAAGACGTGCGATCTTGGGTTGTCGGTTCAGGCAATTGGGCTTGATCATCCGCTTCATCATATTCGCATTCGCGTCGCATGAGGGGGTCATAATATTTTTACCCGGTTTCATAGTCTTGTGATTTCATGTAAGGAGAAAATGTTTTGGCTCTTAATTTTACGGCCGGTTGCCACCTGACGCCAATGCAATAACTCTTTTAAAGAAGCTGCAGCATTTACTATGGGAAATAAATTAAGCTTGGAACCAATTAATCCTGTTTTTAAAATATCTATCCATATTCTTCCACTGACATAAAGATCACCACTTCTGCAATTTTTTAATGGTTCTTTATTATCAACTTTATTATCTAAATTTCGATTTATTTTATTTGTATGGATTTCTTTATCGTTTTCAAAATTTTTGGTTTGACGTTAAAAAAAATTTAATGTAAAGGGTAGTTTCTAATATTAAATTTATATTTTTGCTATTCATCGGCATAGTGGTAAGTGACTATCTTATGACCAAACTACGTAGATTCAATTCTTGACAAGGAAATTTATAATAAAAATATATGAAGGAAAATATTTCGAACACTTTTAGAGAGAATCTTGCGGACGGAGGAGTATGAAATTTGGCATAGGTTCATTTTTATATGACGAAGTAAAGGGAAATCTCATGTTTTATTATTAATGAAATTCAAAATATACTAATTCATAGAAGCAAACAACTAGAAATGTTCAAGCGTATAGATTTTTTTTTTTTTTATTGATAACGGACGGCAAACGAGCAGAAGGAACACCTGATGGTAAGTAGTTACCTTCGCCCATAGACATCTATAACACCAGAGATGTTGTAGATGCGTTGCCAACCTAGAGGGTACTAATGGAAGGGGGGACAATGTAGTAGTCCACTATCAGAACCACCACATTTTGGGGAAAGGATGGGTGGGAAAGGGGAAAATCTGGCTTACATGCCATCGAACCGGAACACATCATTAGATATTTGGCGGTTCGTCTTTGACATGATAGTGGTCGCGAGCCAGTCGGAGGACGAACCTCCTACCACCTAACAAAATATAAGTATAGATGTCAAAAATAAATTTAAAACAACATATTAAGCTAGAAATTCCTCATATTAATAAATCAAAACGATTTTATAATACTCTAGATGAAAATTAAATGTATGAATTATTTCAATTTACAATATCCTAACTATTATAAATTATATACTAACGTTTCTATTGACGTTGACAAACATGATATAGGAATTGATTTTTATGACCCACAATTAGAAACTATTATTAAATTTAAAAATAATTACAAAATTGCTAAAAACTCATTAAATTAATAAAATAAATATTACACACACTACCATGTGTTTGACATACACTTTTGTGTAAACACAATCGTTGCTAGGCAACGCATAGTTTACACATAAACCGGCTGATACACTAAAATAGTTATAATAAACATTAATTATTATGACTAGATATTATTACAAAAATTATAAACACAGAGATCATAATACATTTAATATATTTATCTTTTTAACTCTTAAAGTAAACTTTTGAGGTGAAACTTCTTTAGAATCGTTAGATGTAACGAAAATGCGTCACGAGTTACAAACACATATATATATATATATATATATATATAGAGTTATGTCTGTGAAA
Organism: Philaethria dido; assembly: GCA_033558755.1. Lineage (NCBI taxonomy): Eukaryota > Metazoa > Arthropoda > Insecta > Lepidoptera > Nymphalidae > Philaethria > Philaethria dido. The sequence goes on from JAKGSA010002122.1 coordinate 9,499, forward strand.
GAATGAGATAGAACAAATTCTCGTGTGAAAATTAATATATTTTAAATATATAATTTGGGAAACGTTAACGTTAAAAGAGATCGAAGTGTCTTAACACGTCGGTTCTCAGGTCCCTCTGCCTAACCTGCTATGAGCGCGATACAGCGTGAAGCTAAAAAAATATACTCAGATATAATATAATATATACATGCATACATTCATAACTTCACGCTGTATCCCGCATATAGCAGGGTAGGCAGAGGGAACCTAGTGTTAAAACACTCCGTTCCCCACTTTTCCCCAATTGAGGCATTGCGTGCTGAGTGGGGGAACTCGACGCCGCGCTTTGCCTTGTTACCAAACCCAGGAAAAGAAAAATTCCATTTCCTGAAGTGGGAATCGAACCCACAATCTGTCGCGTTTACAGTCGCACGCTTGTGCCTCTGCGCCACGACAGGCGTTATATATAATGTTATATTTTAATTAATTTAGGTTTGGTAAATAATAAGATTTACACTTATTCTAGTACACCTAATACTTCTATATTCATCTCACTCTCTCATAGGCTACATTTAGCATTTCTTAGTGAGGAAATGGAACCGCCAACCATCGTGCGTACAGTTTCTGCTCCACTGAGCCATGGTGGCTTTAAAAGTAATTTATTGTTATGTAAAATAATATACAATGATAAGCAATTATATACCATTTTGGAAGTTTTAAAGTGTTAATCACTCACTTAGGATACGGATGTAGAACGCATAGCTTAGTGGTCAGAGCACTTGGCCGATTTCCAAGAGGCGCGGATTCGAGTTCCGCTGCGTTCAATTTTTTATAAATTTTTATACGTTTGCTAAATATGTTCAATTATAGCCTCATATTATTCTAAGATAAATCGTTGTTGTTATACAATGTTTCTTTTCTTTTTATTTACAAATTTCTCAGTGTTAAGACACTCCGTTCTCTTCTTTCCTCCGGGTTTTATAACTAGAGCGAAGAAATAATAATAATTTAAATATTTTATTCCCCCGAAAGGAAACGAACCCACAACCGGTCGTGTTTACAGATTATCGTTATACCATTGCACCACGATGGTCTCATTATTCCTCATAATAATTTTGATGACAGAGAAAATCATCTCTCTTCATTATTTTTAAAACATATAATGTAGATATACATATATTCTACCAATTTTACTTAAGCAAGATGTTAAATCCTAAGATTCAATATAATTAATATAGTAACGTTTTATACAGATTAGTTTTAGACATAATTTAAATTTTAAATGAAACAATTTTAAATGAAACAATTTTAATCGAATTAATTGCATATATTATTGATATAAAAACATTTTACTAACTCAACTGAATTCAAAATGTTCGTCTTTTTTAGCTTCAAGCTTTATCCCGCATATACGGGGTGTGGTGTTCTCTTGCCATTACCGTTCCCACTATAATAGTGCCTGTTGTGGCGCAGATGCACAAGGAAGTCACTGTAAGCGTGACAGGTAGTGGGTTCGATTCACACTCCAAAAAATGTAAAATTTTCATTTCCTGGGTTTGATATTGATAACAAGGCAAAACGCGGCGCTGAGTTCCGCCACTCAGCACGCAATGTCTCAATTCGGCGGAAAGTGAGGAACGGAGTGTCTTAACACTAGGTTCTCAGGTTCCCTCGGCCCACCCTGCTATATGCGGCATACAGCGTGAAGCTAAAAAAATAAAACTATATGTAAAAATCGCCTTACAAGACACTTCGCCTTCTTTCTATTAAAATATTAAGTCCTACAGCCATTACGATTACATATACATTTACACCGATTCTGGTTATTAAATAGATCACGGTCATTGGATTTGAACCCACACTTCCTAACCGAAATATGACCAAAATGATCAGCACAATCACATTTTTGACTTGCCCTATGAGAATACGTGTAGCTTTTCAAAGGCATATCTACCATAGAACGATTACAACCATGGCATAAACATTTCTGCCCTTTCAAGGAAGCCCGCCCATATTCATGTTTTGCTAATTGGTTTCCATGGTTTCCATGGCATTTGTGGGCTGTTTCGAAGTTTTGTTCGTACTTTTTCTTGGACGTGGTAAGCCGGGACATGGTGGTAAGCCGCTCGTGTGTCAAGCTGGTGGAACAGCAGAACGCTCGGCGAAATTCTCGACGGTATTTACCTGGAATTATATATAGGAAAGTCAATTTTAAACATTAATACTATTATTGGGTAGTTATTGCTTGCAATTCATTATTTTTACAATAAAGCTTATGTTTTTCTATGGAGGTCATTCGGAGTAAATGACAGAGAACACACAGCCGAAACTACTGTGCGTAAAAAGCTAATATATGGAATGTACATATGTTTTTCAAATGTAGGAGAGCATTCACCAATTTCACTCTACACACACTTTAAATTTTCCTTTCCCTTTAACTAAGCTAAAAAATATCTATATATATCTTTAGTTAAACCCACTTTCATAATACACAAATTACTTGTGAACAAACTACGTCCGCCATTGATATCCGTCACAGCCCATCGAATGTCTCAAAATAATCAAAATAATGGATATGAATATTTAATAATAACGCCTATATAAACGAGACAGGTTGTGGGTTCGATTCCCGATTCGGTAACAAGGCGAAATGCGGCGTTGAGTTCCGCCACTCAGCACGCAATGCCTCAATTCAACGGAAATTGGGGAACGGAGTGTCTTAACACTAGGTTCCCTCTACCTACCCTGCTATATGAAGTTATGTATGTATGTATGTATGTATGTATGAATATTTAATTATACGAACTGCTCTGACGATTATTATTATAGAAATGTTGACAGCAATAAATTTATTGATTTATATTTTACTGTATACCACAAAAACATGATGAAATATTTTTTTTTTTATTAACCCATATTTAATTAACAAGCTTACTTTAGTTTGAATAAAAGAGACATTAACGCCTGTCGTGGTGCAGAGGCACAAGCGTGCGACTGTAAACGCGACAGGTTGTGGGTTCGATCCCATTCCAGGAAATGGAATTTTTCATTTCCTGTGTTTGGTAATAAGGCAAAATGCGGCGTTGAGTTCTGCCACTCAGCACGCAATGCCTCATAACGGCGGTAAGTGGAGAACGGAGTGTCTTGACACAGGTTCCCTCTTTCTACTCTGCTATATGCGGGATACAGCGTGAAGCTAAGTAAGTAAGGTAAGTAGTACCTACATATAAATATTATACAGTCAAGATAATTACCTAAAAGCTTTATATGCCTAGCCTCCTCGTTATCAATAGAAAAACTTCTTCAACGAAAATAGCCCAATAAGTAATGAATTTGATAAAGTTAGGAGGCCATCGCGACGCAGTGGGACAGCGTCTGACTGTAAGCTCTCGATTGGTTGTAGGTTCGATTCTAACTCAGGGTAATGATTATATTAATATTATTTCATTTCTCCGCCTTGCAATGCCTCAATTCGTCGGAAAGTGAGAAACGGATCTTAAGAGAACAGAGTTTCTTAACACTAGGTTTTCAGGTTTTCTCTGCCTACCCTACTAAGTGCGTGAAGGTAAAAAAAAAATAATAATATTTCAAAATTTAGATAGGCCCGTAGCTTAAAGGTTGCTTACCCCTGTCCTATGTTATCATAGTTGAACATAGAATTACAGCTTTTATTCACATACCACTTTATTTGCTTTCCAAGAATACTTTGAAAATTCAGGAGAATATAGAAGAATTTGTCTTTGCAAAGATACTTCGCCTTAGATACCTTCAAAACACTGTAGTAAATTGACTTATGTTATGCATTCACGTCTCGCCACTTCGAAATTTCTATACAATTGTTACCGCCTTTTGTTAGCACCTCTATAGTAATATAATAAAGCTCCGCTACCTGGGACTTTTACAAATAATATATATATTTTTTTCTTCAACTTCACATCGTATCCCGCATATAGCAGGGTAGGCAGAGGAAACCTAAGAACCTAGTGTTATGACCCTTCATTCTTTTTCAACAATTCCGTTCCCCACTTTCCGCCGAATTCAGGCATTGCGTGTTGAGTGGCGGAACTCAACGCCGCGCTTTGCCTTTTTACCAAACCCAAGAAATGAAAATACTAACATTTCCGTGAGTGTAGAATCGAACCCACAACCTGTCGCGTTTACAGTCGCACGCTTGTGCCTCTGCGCCACGACAGGCGTTGTGGGTTCGATTCCAAACAAATAATAAGATTCGATACAAATAATAATAAGGGACGCCGGTTCAAATCTTGCCGCATTAAACTTAAAGATAATTCACGAATCTATTACAGTGTAAGTATCAAATAAGTATTACAGTGAGGTAGCTCTTAACTGTAAAAATATGATTGTAGGTTCGATTCCTTTTCAAAGAAATGATTATATTTGAAATATAATCTTTCTATAATCTGGTAAAAAAAAAGTGCAGTGTTAAATTAGGCCATTTAATACAAAATATCTCGTATTATAGCGAAAGCAGAAAACGGAGTGTCTTGACACTAACTTCTCACTACCTTGCTATGCAAAAAAAAGATAAAAGCTTTTTTTTTTTAAATAATATAAAAAAAATACTTACCACTCATAAAGTTGTATATCAGTGGATTGATTGCCGAATTCGCGTAGCATAGAACATGTGATATTAGAGCTAGGAACGTTATTACATCTGTTTGCTGCATGTCCAAGATATATCTGGAGAGGAAAAAAGAATGACCAGATTAATAGATAATAATATGTTTCAGGTCATCGAGGCGCAGTGAAAGAGCATCTGACTGTAAAGTGGGTGGGGGAGTGGTTGTGGTTCCCATTCCCACTTGTTAGAATGAATGTATTTAAATCATTTTTATTTCTGTGCTCTGGTAGGACAAAGTGCGACGTTGAGTTCCGCCACTTAACACGCAATATCTCGAATTGGAAATTCTCGGGTGGAAAACGGTGAATGGAGTGTCTTAACACTTCTCTTTGACTAACCCGTTGTGAAGCGTGAAACCGTGAAGCAAAAGATTTCAAAAGCTGGCAATCTTTGATCTTAATGTCTTCATGTAAAATAACTGAGTGAATATGTTTTTTTTTAATTTCACTCTGTATCCCGCACATAGCAGGGTAGGTAGAGGGAACCGGAGAATCTAGTGTTAGGACACTCTGTTCTCTGAAAATTTTTGTTCCCTAATGTATATAATAATATTCATTTATTATTAGTATAATTAATATTCCAAATCCTTTTGATATTTTTTTTCTTCATGTCCATAAAGATGGATCTAAATATTGCGGTAAAGAATGACATAAATAGATTATCTCAGGTCTGTACAAAGCAATTGTTAGTAAAGTTATATCAAATCACTCATAATCAAGAAATAGTTTGTAGGAGTAACATTTGATCCAATACTACAAAAAAAGACCAAGGATTTCCTTTAATTCGCAAATTATGGTAAATATTGTTTTTAAAGTAACGTAACGAAAAAATTAATTGACAGGTTAGATTCGATTCCCACTCCAGAAATGAAATTTCATTTACTGGTTGGCACCAAGGTAAAGCGCGGCATTGAGTTCCGCCATTCAACACGCAATGCTCAATTGACAGAATTCGGCACGCTGTATAATGCTATATATAAAGCAGGTAGGCAGAGGAACCTAGTGTTAAGCATACCCGTTCCCACTTTCACCGAATTGGGGCATTGCGTGCTGAGTGGCGAAACTCAACGCCGCGCTTTGCCTTTCACCAAACCCAGAAGTGAAAATTTCCATTTCCTGGAGTATACCGAACCCACAACCTGTCGCGCGATTGCCGCATTCCTTAAAATGCCTCTGCGCCACGACAGGCACAATTAGGCGTATAATAATAAAGTATAAATAATAAAATACTCTACAACCCAAAGCGCTCAAGCTCACAGAAATGATAATTATGCTTTTCCCAATATTCATCAAATCAATTTTGTTCGAGATAAAGCCAATTTAATGTTACCCAACTTCTAATATTTCAAAAACATTTTAACCGACTTTAAAAAAAGAAGTAGGTTTTCAATTCAACTGTATTTTTTTTTTTATGTATAACTGGTATTGTATGTAATTTTGTTTGTATTTAGCCTTACGAACATAGTTCTTAAGTAATTCTATTTTACTAACCAACTATGAGCCTATGTTGCTTGCCATAAAAGATTATTTTTTTTAATAACTCCTTTTACTGGGTTCTCTTTGTACTGGAACCAATTTTGGTATTTCTTTTTTGTATGATAGTGTAATATCATAATTAAGTTAGATCAGATAAATAGTTTTTGAGTTATTTGTAATATTTTTTCCTTTTTGATGTATTTTATACATACATACATAGCTTCACGCTGTATCCCGCATATAGCAGGGTAGGCAGAGGGAACCTAGTGTTAAGGCACTCCGTTCCCCACATTCCGCCGAATTGAGGCATTACGTGTTGAGTGGCGGAACTCAACGCCGTGCTTTGCCTTGTTGTTATCATCGTAAATCAAACAAAATCCAGATTGACAGTTTTAATTCTACTAGTGTCCCCGTTGACGCGTTAATAACGCGTTGTCTTTATCAATGTATATGTTACTTTATATAAACATGGATGTCAAGCCATGGTAGTGTGTGTAATATATATTTTATTAATTTAATATGCTTTTTATATATGCATAATTAAAAAAAAATAGCATTCTGCACTTCTTCTCTATATAAACTATAAGTGTGCCAAGTTTCGTGCTCTTCCGTCCGGGTAATTTTCGTAAAAAGGGGTACAAAATTTTTGCTTCACGTACTTATATTAGATACTCATATATTCATCTAATGACATTTCTAAATAAAGGTTAAACCTATATCTATGATTAGATCTATTTCATGTGATCATCTACAAAACCGGTGGAACTTTGATAAGGGTAGTTTAATTAGGGTGTGGGTGTTATAACTATACGTGAAAATGTGATTAAAATCTATGTTTAATGTAAGTTGAGGATAGATAGAGAGAAAGAGACTAGAGTTAAAACACTCCGTTCTACTCTATCGGCCCGAATTTGAAATTTTGTGGATTGAGTGGCGAAACTCAACAGCACGCTTTGGCTTATCAGAACGGCGCAATAATAATAATTATAATGAAAACATACTTGTTGTCATAAAAATATACAGTGACGCCTATCGTGGCGCAGAGGCACAAGCGTGCGACTGTAAATGCGACAGGTTGTGGTTTCGATTCCCACTCGAGAGAATTATTATATTAAAATTATTATCAATTCTCCACTCTGGTAAGACAAAACGCGGCGTTGATTTCCGCCATTTACCACGCAATGTCTCGAATTCAGACAAAGGGAATGTCTTAACACTAGATTCACTCTGACTACCCTGCAGTGGCTAGAGGTGATTAGGTAAGCCGGTACATTTAGAAAAGCCGATATATTTAGGGAAGCCGATATAGGATGCAATGTTATTTAGTAATTTCACTATCCAATTTTGGTGATGATCTTTTTTTGTAGCTCTCACACCTTTCTTAACCTTGTCTTTATGCAAACTCAACTACAATTTAAGCTCTCCATTTTAATTTAAAAAATTTCGCTTCCAAATTATTCCACAAAAATTTATTGCCATTAACAGAAAGTAACCCGGTGAGAATAGTGTTATATGGACGCCTTGCCACTGCTACCTGCTATGCGGGATAAAGTGTGAAATTACATTACGTTATAATTGAATTACATGCAAATAAGCCACCAAGTGGGAATCGAACCGAAAACCACCATATTTTAGTCAAATGCTGTCTCACTGAGTCATAATAACCTCAATCTTTTTCCCCTTTCCCACCCATCCTTTCCCCAAAATGTGGTGGTTCTGATAGTGGACTACTACATTGTCCCCCCTTCCATCAGTATCCTCTAGGTTGGCAACGCATCTACAACATCTCTGGTGTTGTAGATGTCTATGGGCGAAGGTAACCACTTACCATCAGGTGGTCCTTCTGCTCGTTTGCCGTCCGTTATCAATAAAAAAAAAAAAAAAAAAAAAATGGTATCGACTAATATTGTAAACGCGAATATTTGTAATCGATGTTTGTTACTCTTTCCCTTAATAACTACCGAACTAGTTAGGTGAAACTTTGTAATTTTATTAACTGCTTTAAAAAAACAGAAAGCCTAACTCGATTGTATTTTTATGTGTGTTTTACCGCATAACCTATTAGTAGATGAACAAATTTTGATGACTTTTTTTTGTATAATAGCTAGCTATTTATAGATGCTTTGTACGTGGTTCCATTTAGGTAAGATCGAACGAGTAATTTTGGAGTTATTCGTAATAATTGTACTTTCTAATACATTATATTTGCAGTCAGTTTTCTTTTTTTTGTTATAATAATAATTATTGACAATCAGAATAAGCCTGTCGTGGCACAAAGGCACAAGCGTGCGACTGTAAACGCGACAGGTTGTGGGTTCGATTCCCACTCCAGGAAAAATCTATCCCGCATATATCAGGATAGGAAGAGGGAACCTAGTGTTAAGACACTCCGTTCCCCACTTTCCGACAAATTGAGGCAGTGCGTGCTGAGTGGCGGAACTCAAAACCGCGCTTTACCTTGTTACCAAACCAAGGAAATGAAAAATTGCATTTCCTGGAGTGGAAATCGAAGCCACAACCTGTCGCGTTTACAGTCGCACGCTTGTGCCTCTGCGCCACGACCAGCGTTAAAAAGCTTTAAATTAATATAGCTTATACATCACATAGAAAAACAAATGAACTACAATTTGTAAATATTTAGTGTAAGATGGCAAAAATATAACACCCCAACCGTTATCCAAATTTTTCATCAAAATTTTCTTCTCAATATAATAGAGGTAAAACGATATAATTTAACCAACGCTTTCATCTTAGCAAAGCTAATGACAAAAATATGAAACAGAGAGCTTTGTCACCTTATTACAAGTTTAGTGAATTGAAAAAGAAAAAGTAAAGAAAAAAAGCTAAGTGAATTTTAACCAAATAACCTTTATACGTATAAAACACAGATACACACATTAGGCGTGAGTAAGTTGATATATCGAAAACGCATACTTTCCAGGGTAACTTAGATACCTGTTTATCTGAAATTACATGTTTTTTTTTATTTTGTCACTTATTCACGCCATACATAAATTAATCCTAATTTTTTAATAAGACAGATATAACAGAGAGATCTTAGTGTCAAGACACTTCGTTGCCCACTCCCCACCTGAATTAGAAGCGTTGTGTGTTGTCTCACCAGAATGGGAAAATAAAAATTATAAAAATATAATTATTCCCATAAGTAGGAATCGAACCCACGATCAATGCCCCTCACAATGAGCTTATTGTCTGTTCCATTATACCATAATGGCTTTTAAACACGATATATTGGTTAAAAATAGTATTACTTAATATATTGAAGCGTAAAATCTAAGAGTACAATCGTGTATGCTTGAGAAGGGTTCGATACTTCCTCCACTAACTTTACATAGTGTCTGTCACAACTAAATTAATATCTATTTTTAGATATAGACACATGGCAGCGCATCCAGTCAAGTTCAACTTGCAATATAGTAAAATTGTAGTACATTATCCTTCCTAATATTATAATGCGAAAGTAACTCTGTCTGTCTGTCTGTTACGCTTTCACGCCTAAACTACTGAACCGATTTTGATGAAATTCGGTATGAAGATAGAACTAAACTTGGGATAGGACATAGGATACTTTTTATCACGGAAAAAATGATAGAGGGTTCAACCCCCAGAGGATGAAAATTTGTATGGAAGTTCCTTATTCTCAAACATAAAATCATGTAAGATTGTTTAACTGTTCACAACTTCACCACATAAACCACTTAACCAATCTTGACAAATAGTCTAGACCTTGGGAAAGGATATACTATAGGATACTCCTTATCATATCGCGCGATATAACCGAATTTCACGCGGGCGAAGCCGCGGGCGGAAAGCTAGTAGTACATAAATTATTTCAAACTATTTACAGTTCACGCTTTTTCTTACATAGAAATGAAGGCCGAGAGAGAGTCTATTATGTCCAGAGAAGTTGAGACATTGTCTCTTGAGAAGCGAAACTCAGCGCCAAGTTTTGTCTTTTCAGTATGAAAATAATTTAAATATAATAATTCCACTGAGAAGGAATAAAAATGTACGTAAAAGCTTAATAATTATTTAGATATTAACCTTTAAATATGGATATTAATATGGATACTTTACTATATTACTTATGTAGGTAAAATTGAACCTTTGACTTTTTTAGATATAACAACAATAGTTATTGAATAACATTAAGAAGATGACTAAATTAGACAAGTATATAAATTACTATAGTATTTCATATTCCAAACAAAGCACTGGCGTTGAGTTCCGCCACTCAGCACGCAATGCCTCAATTCGGCGGAAAGTGGGGAACGGAGTGTCTTAACACTAGGTTCCCTCTGCCTACCCTGCTATATGCGGGATACAGCGTGAAGCTATGTATGTCTGTACGTATAAATAAGGATTGGGATGTTTTATAGTATCAATTACGTATGAAAACTTTTATCTCTAATTAACTACTTATTGATAAATAAATTTAAAGAAATACACAACTTGGCATCTATTTATATTTCAATTCTTCTAAAAAAAAGTCGACAGCCAGGCATATTGTTAACATTGAACTTGACTTCCCTTTTCACGTATATGTTTTTGATAGGATTTCCTTTTCCCTATTTTGTCATTATTTCGATTCTAGTTTCTAGCAACTGTGTTTTTCTTATTGGACTTCAGAACTAACACGATTGGAGACGACATTTCAAGAAAATAGTTTTTTTTATCTTAAACTAAATACTTATTTTTATATTAATGCCAAATTGCACAAAATGTTTATGTTATTCTTTTATAGTAGTGTCACCGTTGACGCGTTAACAACGCGTTGTGTTTAGCAATTATATTTCACTTTATATAAACATGAATCTCGAACCATGGTAGTGTATGTAATATTTATTTTGAAATTTAAAATACTTTTTATGCATTATTTTAAAAGAATGTTAACCATCGGCACTCCTATATAAACTACAAGTGTGCCAAATGTCATGCTCCTCCGTCCGCGTAATTTTCGTAAAAAGGGATATAAAGTTTTTGCTTCAAGTTTTTATACATAGATACATACATATATTATATTACTTTAAAATTTCATCTAGATTCATTCAGTACATTTTATGTGAAAAAGTAACAAACATCGATCCATCTCACTAACTTTTGCATTTATAATATTGGTAAGCTTAAAGCATTCCATGCCATTGAACAATCAAAAAGTTACGAATTACGCCTAAACGGCGTCAATTTTCTGTTCGAATGAGTTTTCTTTTTGCTGAGAAGCTGAAAGCATCACGCCTTTTACCGCACAGCGTGAAAAGTAGAGGAGAAAAAAAAAGAGAGTGTTTTAACACTAAGTTTACTTTGACTACTCAAAGAAAACTTAGTGTTAAAACATTCTATCTTCTACTTTTCACGCTGTATCTTGCACATAACAGGGTAGGCAGAGGGAACCTGAGAACCTAGTGTTAAGGCACTCCGTTCTCTTTCAATATTTACCGTTCCCAACTTTCTGCTGGATTGAGGCAGTGCGTTCTGAGTGGCGGAGCTCAACGTCATGCTTTGCCTCGTTTCCAGACCCAGGAAATGAAAATACTAAATATAATTTAAAATGTTCACTTCCTGGAGTGGGAATCGAACCCACAACCTGTCGCGTTTACAGTTACACGCTTTTGCCTCTGCGCCACGACAGGCGGTATTCTTTATTTTCCGCTTAAAATCAAGACATTGTATTGAGCGGCGGAGCTCAACGCTGCGTTTTTACTTACCAGAAAATAGAAAATGATAATAACTTAAATATTATCATTCTCAACGCCTGTCGTTGTGCATAGGCACAAGCGTGCGACTGTAAACGTGACAGGTTGTGGGTTCGATTCTCACTCCAGGAAATGTAATTCTTCATGTCCTGGGTTTGGTAACAAGGCAAAGCGCACAACAAAAACACTCAGCACGCAATGCCTCAATTCGGCGGAAAGTGAGGAACAGTGTCTTAACACTAGGTTCCCTCTGTCTACCCTGCTATATGCGGGATATAGCGTGAAGCTATCTATGTATGTATGTTATCATTCTCCAAGTAAGAATTGAACCCACAACCAACCGCGTTTACAGTCAAACACTATCCCACTGTGCCATGAAGGCCTCAATCACATTTTCTAAGATGTTAGCAATTATCAATGGAATCGAAAACAATTCCAATAACTATACCTATGGATTAATCAATTAAATTCTAATTGAATTAATCGTCTATTATGAGCGACATACGTCAAATATATTTGGCCGAATTTCTATAGTAATTTGCCCTTGAGGGTTAAATGGGTACATGGCGTTTAGTTAGAAGCCAAGGTTAGGAGGTTTTGGGTATAATTTAAAACTAACTTTAAACAAATGTTGACTTCTTTTGATTACTTAAAAATAAGTAAAAATGGCTATTTTTACTTATTTTTCTTACAGTTTTACATTTTTTTGCATATTTGCGTAGTTTTACCTAAAGAGAACCTAGTGTTAAAACACTTCGTTCGCTTGTTTCAGTCTAAATTCGCAACATTGCGTGTTGTGTGGTGGATCTCAAGCTTTGTATTTCCAGAGTGGAGGATTGAACAATTTTAATATAATAACTCCCCCGATTGGGAATCGAACCCACAGCCAATCTCGTTATAAGTCAGAGTGACACAATGATATCTTACATCATAAAATACCATCTCTTAGCTTCATCTAATAGCATCTGTCCGTATACGCGTTATTTGGGGGTTCGATTCCCCTTGAAGAACTTACCATATTTAAATTATTTCCATTGCTCCCTATAGTGATACAAATAACAGCGTTGAGTTCAACCACTTAACATACAATCTTTGGAATTTAGACGGAAAGTGGGGAACAGAGTGTCTAGACACTAGATCCTTCTTGATTACTATAAAGATATAAGCATGAAGCACCTTTTTTATAGATAGAGTAATTCTTACCTCAATACAGATAACAGATGAACTGGAAAGTAACATACTGCGAACATAACTACTACTGCCACTAGCATCTTTGCTGCTTTACGACGTGAGCGGAGTTGGGCTGAAACAAATATTAATTTATTTAATACCTATATTAAGCGTGAATAGGTTGATAAGTTGATTTGCGAGTCGTTTTTTTAAAGATTCATATATATGTCGGAGACGGTTATTAATACGGACCGATAACTGAACGAAGCACGAGTTCCGGTGGATGGCAGCACCGTCGCAGTGTTGCGATTGGCTCGTGCTACAACAGAGCCTAGCCGGTGGGGTGACGTCGGACCAAGACGGACTTACCATTAGGTCTTCATCGGGATCGGTTCTCCTCCAAGCTAGGAACTGTTACCTACGTTTAGTTATAACCGTGTTCATAAAATTGTGAATTGTGTTTGTGATAATTGTGTTTTCTTTGTCTCTTTGTTCGATTACCCATTTTATACGCCCACTATGTTGAATGATGATGAAATGAATGATGGTTAATAATACGGCCCTGCCGACATATACTCGTATTAGAATTAGTCATCGTTTTTGTTAAAAAATATCAAAGTAAAGTAAAAACGGAATTCATTTGAAATTAATCCCACCACCAATCGCGTTCACAAACCGATACTGTCTCACTGCGCCACGATGCCCTCAAATTAAAACATCTATGTGCTGTTTATAACAAGCCATTTATTTTTAATCTGTTAAAAAAATATATTAAAAAAAAAAACAAAGCTAAGTATAAAATGAGTTAGTATCCGATTTTCCCGACTCTTTGAATAGACATAAATTACTGAACGATGATACACATTGCCATATTTTCTGTCTATATGTTTGCGCGGCGTTGAGTTCCGCCAATCAACCCGTAAAGTGAAACACAGAGTGTTTTAACACTGAGTTCTAAGGCACCACGAAATATTAAAATAATTTTAATGCATGAACAATTACTTTTATTGCTTGTACTCCGAAATTCCTATATCTCTCATATGATATTCCTATATCATCATATATTTTTCATGTATATGTAATATATATGATTATAGAATACTTATATACGAGGTGTGTTCAAAAAGTAAGGTGACTTTGTATTTTTAAGAAAAAATATTTATTTATTTATCAATATTTATGTTGTCCCCTTCAAAGTAATCCCCCTCAGATACAATACACTTATGCCAACGGTTTTTCCAATCGTCAAAGCACTTCTCATAAGCACTTTTCGGTATAGCCTTGAGCTCTTCCAGCGATGCAGTCTTTATCTCTTCAATCGTTGCAAATCTCCGTCCTTTCATAGGTCTCTTTAGTTTTGGGAGCAAGAAAAAGTCACATGGGGCCAAATCCGGTGAATATGGTGGCTGAGGCATGATTGTGGTGTTTTTTTTGGCCAAAAAATCTCTCACCAGCAAAGATGAATGATGAGCAATTTCGGAACAAACTTCGCTGACACACGTCTCATGCCCAAAACGTTAGAAAAAATTTCATGGCACGAGCCAAGCGATATACCAACATCCTCAGCAACTTCTCTGATAGTGATTCGACGATTTTCCAGAACAATTTTCTTCACTGCTTGAACGTTTTCATCAGTTGTTGACGTGCTTGGGCGTCCAGAGCGAGGCTCGTCATTGGCATCTTCCCGGCCATCTTGGAAGAGTTTGTACCACTTGTAAACATTTTTTTTACTCAGAACAGTTTCACCGTATGCCACTGTCAACATTTTAAGTGTTTCGGAGCACTTTATTTTATTTTTTACACAAAATTTGATGCAAATCCATATTTTTCGATAGCAAGAAATCGCCGAGCACGCAAAACACTTATAACCTTTACGCCTCTCCCAACCAAACAAAAAATGCTATACACTTGAAACTTGGTACAGATGTTCGGGAAGAGTGTACCAACATAACAAAATAAAAACATCGATAATCGAAAGTACGTTGCCCGCCAAATTTCACAGTCACCTTACTTTTTGAACACACCTCGTATGTATGTTTATGGCATATATTTTTTGTATGTATTACTTATATAATTGTATATTTATTTTATCTATTATCGTATCTACTTTATGTTTGTTCACACCCCCTTAGCCCCGTTTCCCTTCCTATATTTCCTATGCCTTAAGGTTGCCTGGAAGAGATCGCTGTTATAGCGATAAGGTCGCCTTT
>JAKGSA010002123.1:0-24676 GCA_033558755.1 Philaethria dido
TTTTTTGTTTGGTGGTAGGAGGTTCGTCCTCCGTCTGGCTCGCGACCACTATCATGTCAAAGACGAACCGCCAAATATCTTATGATGTGTTCCGGTTCGATGGCATGTAAGCCAGGTTTTCCCATTCCCACCCATCCTTTCCCCAAAATGTGGTGGTTCCGAGAACGGAATACTACATTGTCCTCCTCTTCCATCTGTATCCTCTAGGTTGGCAACGCATCTACAACATCTCTGGTGTTGTAGATGTTCATGGGCGAAGGTATCCACTTACCATCAGGTGGTCCTTCTGCTCGTTTGCCATCCGTTATCCATAAAAAAAAAAAAAATTTCTAAAGCAAATCAAATTTAAACGTACGCTTCAGTCGCCGGGTAAATTGGTTCTGTATACTTAGTGTATGTAATCACGAAGCATATGACTAAGTGGAAGGTATAATTTAGCTTGCGAATATTATATGAAGAAAATGACAATTTGTGTCATAGTTACTTCTTGTACATGTATACGAGTATGTATGTACAAAACCCTATGCGATATCCGATTTATTTTAATTCATAGAATTTTTTTAAAAAATATAGAAAGATTATTTAATATGAGTAATTGTTGGCACTAGTAGTTCTTCGCTTGTGTGGACTACAAACTAAAAGTTCCATTTTCCTAGTTCCCCTTTGAAATAAGACAAAGTCTTAGTTCGCCAGTACAAACTTCAAAGAAAAATCCATAAAAAAAAAAAAAAAAACTTTTAAATTTCAGATTTCTAGGGCAAGTAGTCACTAGTAAGTCTTAGCAGTGCGTTATCCTTCAGTCACTGGATTAGTGTTACTTATATACATATTAAAAAATAGTTGTGCAATGTCATATTCTCAATAACTTTATTACCCTCTAAATGAGAAACAGATATGTGCTCTTTTTTATCCTTTTTCAAGTTAAGACCATCTAAAACTTAATAATTACTTAATCCATTACATGCCGAGTGACAGGCAACGCAGTCGAAACTACTGGCTAAAGAGACAGCCTTGTTGTTAGGACTTTCCGAATTTTTTTTTTATTTTGCATGGATAACGGATGGCAAACGAGCAGAAGGACCACCTGAAGGTTAGTGGCTACCTTCGCCCATAAACATCTACAACACCAGAGGTGTTGTAAATGCGTTGCCGACGTAGACGATACAGATGGAAGGGGAGGACAATGTAATAAATAGTTCGCTATCGGAACCATCACATGCTATGGAAAGGATGGGGTGGGATAGGGGAAAACCTGGCTTACATGCCATCGAACTGGAACACATAATTAGATATTTGGCGGTTTGTCTTCGACATGATAGTGGTCGCGAGCCAGTCGGAGGACTAACCTCCTACCACCCAACTACTGGGATACCCGTTCCTAACGGGACGCTACCCAGCGGCGGAGGGGAATTGTATTCTAACCCCGTCCCCTCACAGGGAAAAATTATTTGAAGGGATTACTATGGAAACAAGAAAAAATGCAGTTTACATTACCGAAAGTCAGAATTTCAAAACATAGAAATGAATATATAGTATCAAAATATCTACGCAAACGAAGTTTTGGGCGACAGTATTGTATAAGTATTAATCGCAACATTACAACAAATTATTATACCCATAAAATAAACATACGATTGACAACGACAAAGTAAGACAATAATATTAAGAAAAGCAAGAATAAAATCTGAAAGCTTCAGAGTGTAGCTTAAGAGTCTTTTTTGACGCGTATCCTACTAATATTACAAATGCGAAATTTTATGAAGATGGAAGGATGGATATTTGTTAATTGTTGTTTTAGGCAAAGCACATTGAACGAAACAAGTTAAAATTTTACAATAATGTAGCAGATATACATCAGAAAAACATATAGGCTACAATTTATTAGGATTTTATGTAACATGGCCTTAACGATAAGTATTTAAAACAATATATTTTAAATTTCAAATAAATGAAAGAATAAAAACAATCTAAACATCCCTTTACAGGTATATGCATAGACATAGATAATAGTTAACTAAATTACATAAAGGTAGACAGTACGTCTGATTATAGCATATATAATTCAGCGGTAGCATTTGCAGTGTCACCGGCGACCTTCCGCACGCCAAATGTCAAAGGTTAGGCTGGCCGGAATAACGAAAGCTCCAATTTCAAGCACTAATATTATTTAAACCTGAATTTAGTTTTAGAAAATAAATTAGGCGATGGTTTGTTAACTATGTCTTGAATAATAGTTAAAGCTCTATGTTCTTTATCTATGGCTCTGTTTTCTCTATGGTTTATCATTTGACCATATAAGTAAAACATAGGACTTATAAAATTAAATTTTAAATATATTCTAAGCATTTACATCCACGGCTTAGCTATTTAATATTTAATAGTTTTATACCTATCTTATTATATCATATCTTATGATAATCATTTGTATGTTTTTATTAAGTTGCATCGTCACAGATAACTTCAGTAATTTTTTTTTTTTAATTTATGCCACTAGCATCTTAGGTTTTATTTAACAATGCCACAAGATATACTTTTTATTATAGTGTTTAAAATTAATATAACTAAATAGGTGAAAATTTATGTTGAGAATATAATATAATAGACATTTAAGATCCTTTTATATATAAATTTAATAAATTATTAAATTAAAAAAATATAAAGCAAAGTAAAATAAAAACTGAATACTGTCAAAATTTAAAAATGTCTGCTATGAAATGTATGCATTTTTATCAACGTATTCACGCCTTGTACTAATATGAAGCTTAATTTATATTCATAAAGAACTTAAAACACAGTCAAATCCTATCAAAACATAAAAAAAAATAAAGGAAAAGTAATTACATCATGGGTTTTGTGACGTTTCAAAGTCATGGCGCCAACTCTAGTCGCGGACAAGGCCAATGTTACGCAATGTTTACGACCACTTGTAAATTAGTGTAAATGAAAAGCTGCTGATACTATTATGATATGGATTGTAGATAATATATAAATCACATTAAATATAAGGAAATAAATAAAGTTACTAAGCCCGTAAAAAATTCTGTTAGGTACTTATTAGAGTATTGTAATAAATTTAAAATATTTTCAATAATGGCAATATTACAATATTTTTTATAGCATATCTTATTTTTTACCATAACAACATTACCATATCAATATATGAGTTCTCAAAGTTCCAAAATAAGCTTCTTTACACATTGTAAGTTTCAATGTGAGTATGTGATATTGTTATTTTTTTTTATTTTAAAATTAAATTAAAAAAACAATAATAAATTCAAAAATATATTTCAGGTAAAGTTCAAAGTTTATTTTAAAGACTTTACTAACAAACACAGCGTCAAATAATTAATGCTTTAGTTCAGCGACTTGACAGTTCTCTATAGAGACCATTAAATATTAAAATCTAGATAAACCAGTAAATACAAAATATTGTTATCTATGGTAGGGAAAAAATTGTTACGTTTTCTTTCATTTTACTTACTTAAAAAATTACCACAATTAACAGTAGTAAAAAATCTAATTAGTTTATTGAAACCTCTATAACAAGCTTTATAAAAAAAATCGTTTTTCCTGATTTTACTTATAGAAAGTGCTATTTGGAGTTAATCAGGTTCAAAAATGGGGAATCATATATTATTTAGACTTATTCGTTATTTTTGAAAAAATATATATCTTAATCGCGGTATGTTGACAATTTGCGTCAATATTAAAAAATTAAATAAGGAGGCCATGAATTTTCTGTTATCTAATATAAAGACACCATGTTATATAACTTATATATGTGTATAAAAAAATAATTTAACATAACTAATTAATGACAAATAATTTCATTTAAAAATCTATGTATAAATACATGAAAAAAAAAAAACTTTGGATGACTTTTTACGAAAATTATGCGTACGGAGAAACATGAAACTCGGCACACTTATAGTTTATATAGCGAAGAAGTGCCACAATGATTATATTTTCTAAAAATAATTCATAAAAATACTTTAAATTAATAAAATAAATTTTACACACACAATCATGATTTGACATCCACATTTATATAAAGTAACATATACGTCACTACGCAATGTCTTATTAACGAATTTAGTCTAGTGTCCCCAACACTAGTTTAAAAAAAAAAAAAAATTTAAATCATTATAATTTTACAATGAAACAAGAAAACTCACCTTTAAGAGCGAAATTCTCAAAGTTTTTAATAACTTCTAAGCAACAACCGTTTGGTTGTTGCTAAACATACAGAAAATTGGAAATCGCGTAAAGGAATCAGCTTAACTGATACGGGAGGACGGAAGCTAGAGGTACGGTAACCAATGTACACCACCAGACACAGCCAGTGGTAAACTGATGATTACACCGCAAGTTACTCTATATATGCCCCACTGGCCACTTATCAGTCAGATGGAGGATGGTTATCACTAGTTGTTAGGTGGGTTTACACTGTTACACTGGGATACTAACAGAATCATAAATAAAAACATGATTAACAAGTTTCTAGTATTGGATAGAATTAAATATTCTAACATCTCTAATTTTCGTGATTTTTACACATAATAAATGAAATTATTTTAACCGGTTATTTAGACACCCGTTGTTTCCAACAGTTTACAAAACACTTTAAAAGAAACGTCGGGTTTCCAAAGATGTATTTCCGAATACTAAAATATACGCGATTAATCCGATTAAAATAGTTTCATTTAATATGTAGAACTAATCTTCTAAAATTATGTATAACTTTTTTCACTAAAGTGAGTAATATCGATATATCGAATCGATACTTATTAAGTTAATTCGAAGATCAAAATCTAATATTATGAAAGAAAACTATGATTTAAAGTAAAAATATATTTTATTTTAATATTTCAATCACTACTGTGCACTGAGCACTATACGTTAAAAGCCTATACCCGACTCTTCCGCCGCGAACTGCTTCACGTGACGTCACTGTTTACTACTACGCCACTACGATTATACAATATTCAAGTTTTCTTGGAAATCACAAACGTTTTACAATGATTAATTAAATTTGTTTGCGTTTAGATGATTTTTGTTTACAATAGTAATCCTGCTTATATTATAAATATGAAAGTGTCTGAAGATGGCTGTTAGATATTTTTCAGGCAAAAACTGTACGAATTAAGATGAAACTTAGCAGTAATATAGCTCATACGACAGAATAAAATACAGGCAATGATTTATAAAGATTTTGTTTATTTAGACACTTTATATGGCACGTGCCAAATAATATTATAGCAAACACAAGATTAAAAATTCGAGGAAATGATAAGTAAATTATTTAAAACTGAATACAGAGTTAAAAGGGACTTTTGCCCCAGATTATGTTATCTTTTACGGTAAAAAGTGTGTACATCACTAGCTTCCTGACTATATATTAGATAAAATTAACTAGAAATATGTTGTAGAACTACTATTTTCTTGTAAACAGTTGTTAAATCCAGTTTCCGCAAAACTAAAACGCAAATCGCTGTCAAAATAAACAGCAAAATGAAACAGGATTTTAATCAGATGTTTGTCAACAGAGTTATCAAAAGCCACGCCGTATCTCTTAGATATTTTTCATTAATTGTTTTGGGTGCATTGTTTAGTCAATATTTTGTTATTATCAAAGTTCCAAATCATATATCTAATATTCTTTCCTTACTAACTGAAGGGTTATGGGCTACAAATCTTCGTCAATACATACATACATACATACTGATTGAATGACAGAGAATGTTCCGCTGAAGCTATAAATATATTATATTTTATTTAAAAACCAAACAGATATTTTAAAAAGAGTCTATATGTCTAACTATTATAATTAAGTAATAATGAGAGCTAATTACACAAATTAGTTCAAAAAATAACTAAAAAGAACACGCCTAAAACGTTTCCTTAATCAACCTGGTCGTCCTGACAAAGGTCAATTTGTGGTCACTAGTCTCTACTCCTCTAAATATTTAATTATTTAATTTTTACACTTTTCAAGTAGACACGCACAATTCATGGCAAAAAGTCAGTCATAATAGCAGCTCAAGATTTTGTACATAGACTAATTGCTAGGTAAGCTACGCGTGAGGCTAATAAAGGCGTGCTAGTAGAGTTCTTTTGTAAATATCAACCAATGTAAGGTTACTAGATAATGATCCACATGTTTATTTGTATGGTCAACTATTACACGAGAATTTTAAGTCATAATGACGGCTATACTAATGGGGGTGTATATTGTGTAATTTATATATTGATACATGAAGCAAAAACTTGGCATAATCTATATATAAATACGTGAAGCAAAAACTTTGGAACCCTTTTTACGAAAATCACGCGAACGGAGGAGCATGAAACTTGGCACACTTATAGTTTATATATATATTTTTTTTTTTTTTTTTATGGATACCGGATGGCAAACGAGCAGAAGGACCGCCTGATGGTAAGTGGTTACCTTCGCCCATGAACATCTACAACACAAGAGATGTACTAGATGCGTTGCCAACCTAGAGGATACAGATGGAAAGGGAGGATAATGTAGTAGTCCGCTATCGGAACCACCACATTTTGGGGAAAGGATGGGTGGGAAAGGGGAAAAACCTGGCTTACATGCCATCGAACCGGAACACATCATAAGATATTTGGCGGTTCGTCTTTGACATGATAGTGGTCGCGAGCCAGACGGAGGACGAACCTCCTACCACCAAAAGGAGTGCAGAATGATTATACTTTCTAAAAATAATGCATAAAAAGTATATTAAATTAATAAAATAAATGTGTAACATTTATTACACACTACCATGGTTTGAAATCCATGTTTATATAAAGTGACATATATGTCACTATGCAATGCGTTATTAACGCATTTATGAAGACACTAGTTATAATTGATGAGTGAAGGATTCTAATATTTTTCTTAAATAATGCATAAAAAAGATGATAAATTAACACATTCGCCACCGCTGACGTGAATTCACGTCATTTAATATTATTATATTATTTCAACGTTGTTATTTCAAAACAAATTTTATAATTTTTATCCTTCCCTAGACGACACAAGTTTGCGGTAAACAGCTTCAGAACTAGATCAAATGCGATCTAGAATTAGAAATGTAGAAAAATCGCCTATATATTAGTAAATAATATATAATAGTTATAAAAATAAAGCCTTAGGTAATGCACAGAACGTTGTAAGTTAAAATATGAATCTTTAAAGCCATTTGAATACAGCTTAAGTTTAAAAAGTGGAAAATTTAAATGAGATAGAGCCAACTGTACTGTAACATTCCGTCTTGAGCAAATATAGATTTTCTTTTATCAGATAGCGCTCCAAGGTTGCATCTAGATGGAGGCGGGGTGGAAAGTAATGCGGTATATTAGGTTGTTGCAGCGTTCAATATTATTTACTGAAGTGTGTTTTTATATTTTCTTGATTATTACAGATTGGCTGTTCATACTTCTTTTACAATTGTTTTATATGCTGGATAGGTAAAGAGAGCCTAAATTTCTAGACACCTACATGTAGACTACCCTCTGAAGCTATTTTAACTGGATTAGTCGCGAATATTTTTGTTATCAAATATACATTTTAGTAAACCCAAAATTTCTAACACTTTGCAGTGGCTGTGGTCACAGTAGACTGAGGTTCGTCGGTCAAATAATAGTTGTATCTACTACTGCCATCGATTTCTTATTGGTCTCACCCTGAATTCTTGCAGAATTACAATTATTGAAGTCTTGAATAGAAAATACGGTAGAAAAAACGTTGACTACCTGAGACTAACTCCTAACAGGTTTGAAGTCCCAAACTCACCATGCCAAAGAACAAGGTACAGCGGACTTATTGGCGACAATCTAGGGTAGTTAGATACTACGCCCCTACCTACCACTACTACTAGCATAAGCTATTACTGCTGCCATAATAGTAGTAAATCGTTCCACCATTTGGGATCATTCCAATCAGGCCTGAAAATACATCGTCATGGCAAAGGTGCAACACGCCTGGTTGTCCTTTCGGTACAAAATAATAGCTGCATAACATATATACCTACAATAAGAGTGCCAAATATATATAGCAACAAATATTTTCCACTGTGAAAAGCTCAACTGACATGAAATTTTAATTACAGGTAATTAGCGTACTGTCAACGACCATAAAATAATATATTTAATACTTCAGAGTTCCACGAACAAAGGCATTAATTGCTTTGTAAACATGAACATTGATAAAAATGTGATTCGCATGTAAAAGTAAGTAATAGATTTATCTTTGATGTTTGTTCAGTATTCTATTGTTTTACGGTATCATACAGTGACAGCAGTCTCAGGAGCCAGTAAGTCTGGTAAAATAGTTACAAGGCAGTAGCCGTTTGAAACGATCAACTTTATAACAAGCAATAATTAAAAACCCTTAACCCTTTCTCTACCAGGGCTTCAGGAGACAAATCGCCACCACAGCCCAGATATTTTATTGATTTAATATTATATCAATTGTCATTAATTTATGTGGGATGTATTTATAACGTTCTAAGTGAAATTAGCAATTTTACCAGACCACTAACATCCCGTATCTATTTTATTGTTTTATAACATAACCCATCTATATACGGTACGATCTGGGACAAACTATTGTCATAAACTGGTAATGAACGCCCGTCACATATTTGTGACGCCGGGCTCTGGTAAGAAGGATTTTCTTACCAGGTCGTCACATATATGTGACGCTGGTAGCGAAAGGGTTAATATTTCTTCTTTTTAATTTATTTATATCAAGTCCTTGCGTGCTTTTTCCTCTTAAGCATTCTATGCCTTGCTTCTCTATGCACATATCCCTGGCAAGGTAAGTAAACAATCAAAGGGCTAAATGCTAGATACTGTATAATTTCTTCACTTGATCCAACAACCAACTTTATTGATTTGTTATGTTAACCTTTTTACACGACGTCCGGGGCTTCCATGTTATCTGTATAGTAAAATTTCTTATTTTGTTTGTAATTTTATCATCGTGATTTATACATTACATAGTATATTTAAAATTTATACCAAAATATTTGTAACTGTGATATCTTGGCGAGCACGCTTTCGCTTCCTTTTCAATATCAAATGTTTTCTCACACCGGCTTTTCTGGGCATCCTTACCATTACGAAAATAATCAGTTAAAATAACTTTATATATACGATAAAGAAGGCACATCCGTGTGGTATTCTTGTTTTATTATTTTTTTTCCTGTCATACACACTTCAAACAAAAAATTACCAAAACATACAATTTTTATCAGTGTTTATCTCATACAATTAATGTATGTAAATAAATCACGCCCATGTGCAATGCAACATCCATGTTTCTTTATCTTCAGTCAAAAGCTATCACTTCAGACACGTTTTTTATAACATGGCGCCATTTTTTAATTATGCCAACGATATCAAAGAGGTTATCGTAGTTGTGAACTTTAAGCAGGTATTAAGAGTAGCGCAGAGCAACGCTCCTAATGTAAAAAAAATATCTTAGAAGGAAAATCTTTTTATTTGTCTATCTTGTATTATATAATCTGTTCATAATATATAAATGCTTTTTCGCTGCTGAGCCTCGCGATATTTTTATTTTATAGTCTGAGTCGTTGCGCACGTCGTTTGACAGGATTATTAAAAAAACTACACGTCAAATATTTTATTATTTGACTTAATTCACAAATATTATAAAAAATATATTTAAGATATAACAATAACATAAAATCAAATGTACTTCATAGCAACTAGGAATATTATTTATTGAAAGGTCACGTGGACTCTTTATTTCAATCATAGTCAATCAATCTGTCATCAATCAATCTTTAATAGCTACGTTAACTGTATCTTAGCATACTTTTATTAGCTTCACCTGTATCTATCTATCTATTTATAAATGTAGAGAAACATTTTACATTGCGATTTTAACCCACTTTTTGCTGTCCGATTTGCTGAAAGTTTGCACAAGTGTTAGATAGTTTCACTAGATGACTAAGACCGCGAAATATAAGCGTGTTTTTTTAACATTTTTATGGTTTTCATATAAAAAAATGTATAACAATTTCTTTAATGTGAAGGTAGTAATTTCACCATAGAATTTTGTCCCTTTTTTAGGTCTTTAAGATGTCAGAGCTAGTTTTTTATGCCCAACATATACCTGGCGAATTGATATCCACAGCAATATATTGAATAGACACAAGTGTAGCCTAATATAATTTATAGTTACATAATATAGTATTTTATTACATTTTGTAACGAAAATATGCAACTTTTGGAAATTTAATAACTGAACCATTATACAAATATAATAAAAATGCGCCTACGCCTCTCGTGGCGCAGAGGCACAAGCGTGCGACTGTAAACGCAACGGGATGTGGATTTGATTCCCACTCCAGGAAATGTAAAATTTAGTATTTTCATTTTTGAGTTTGGTAACAAGGCAAACGCGGCGTTGAGTTTCGCCACTAAACACGCAATGCCTCAATTCGGCGGAATGTGGGGAACGGAAATATTGAAAGAGAATGGAGTGTCTTAACACTAGGTTCTCTGGTTCCCTCTGCCTACCCTGCTATATGCGGGTTACAGCGTGAAGTTAAAAAAAAAATGCGAATGCTAATCAAAAAGCCGGTTTTTATTTTTCATTATAAAAATCATGTTATAACAGTTTGATAGTAATTTCTTAATTTAGAAATTTCATAAGTTCCAGTAAGAGTACATATGATTTGCTCAGCTAGTCTTCTCACGCGATACCTTAAAGCAGAGGCGAGTTAATTTTTTTAAATTTTGAAATGGTGAATTGGTAAGAAGCCAATTAAGAAACTTATTTAAAATATACATTAATTAATCGACAAAAATATTTTAATATGTTATTTTATATCTCATTTATCAGTTTTCTAGCGGGAGGCAGTGTACCCGTTGACCTTTAGTGGATAGTATCGAATTCACACACGGGGAGTCCCATAGTGGCATCCGTTAGTAACTCAGTAAGGGATATTTGCCTTGCACAGGCAGTCTGACTAAAATATATTTTTTTATATATTTAAAAAGGGATCCATACTAAATACTTGACGTTCTTAATAAACAAAGTACCTATATCAGTTGTTCTTTTACAAATAAGCCATTTTACATAATTTGTTACGAATTAACATATTTTCAGCACTCAGACATATATTTCATGATCGTACTATCCAAGAAAATCCAGTTAATATCAAGGCAAGTACCTAGTTAATTTTATTAGTCATTGTATAATTACAATATTTAATATAAGCTTTGCCCAGTATCTACTAATTTAATCTAGTTAAATATTGACGTCAACAAATACCGATTGTATTTAAGATCGTCTCACAGTTCGAAGATATTGATTTTATTGCAAGACCTTGGCCTCAATTAGCAATGCAACACGAATTTCGAGGAACTGTTTACAGGGAATAGACATAAAAGAAAAATAATGAAATTGTAAATATTTATTTATTGTCAACTGTATGTGACGTTTGTGAATTTGATCCAAATTGTTTTTTTCTCAGTTTCTCACTTTCTGGGGGACAAACGCTGCTTGTTTAACATATTATTGTATGATTATTTGATTCCCCAACTCTAATTAAACAAGGCGCCATTGAATCCGCTACTGTTAATGGCTATACAATGGCCAATAGGACTCCTAAACTTGTAAACTCAGTACTTTTAAGAATAGGACAATTCAAACCAAAATTAACTATTTAATTAATTAAAAAAGCATCGTGTCACCATTATCATTATATTCTTTTTGTAATTCAAATGTCACATACATTTTTCATATTGTTTCATGCTTATAAATAATCTACCATTGCAACATTATGATTGGCTAATACTACAGAATCAGTGGATCCAATTTAATTATTTGCTCGAAGGAGTGTGAATTCTTAGGTACATATATATTTCTACAACTTTATACTTTAACCTGCATAGCAGAGGAGGCAACGAGAAACAAGTGTCAAAACACTCCTTTTTCTGTTCTGTATTATAACATATGAAGACAGATATTAAAAAATCTATGCGATATTATTATATGCAAATAGGAATAAAAACAAAAAAAATGATCAACTTACAATTTATTCACTTCAACCAATATAAAAAGCACACACAAACTCAACTAGTTCATTAAGAACATTAAAGAAAATGATCATCATTTTCCAATAACAGTAACTTAATTTCATAGCAATGATCACACTAAATAGTCATTATTTTCCTTCATCGTGAGTTTAACAGGCATAACCGATGATACAACATTATCAGTCAATGTAAAGAATTCAATTTCCCTTTGTATATCAATATACTTAAAAGTATTCATAAAGTTAATGATTATAAAAAATTATAATAACAGGGTAATTTCTTACAATTCCAAAGATTTTTTAATTTAAGTGAATGGTTTATCAGGTACCCTTTAACTAATATCTACAAAGTTAGACTCAGATATTGGCAACAAATTCGCCTCTTTAGTTGTGAAGTCATGCTGACTTGAAACATTAAAAAAATATTTCAGCTTATTTAGAATTTTGTATCTTTTCTAATAGCAACTCCAGTCTCCCAGTCATGACTGGCTGACCTTTCTTGGTCTTCTTGCTAAGTTTCTTAAACCTCTCCTGTTTCTTCTTCTTATATTCTTCCAGCTTCTGCATTTTTTCTTGCTTTCGTTTTTCAATTTCTTGTTGTTTTTCTACTTTGTCCTGCTTCACTTTATTGTACTGCTCCTTAGCTTTTAAAAATGGATCTTTATTTTTGATAAGGTTTGCTTTTGATTCCTTCTCAATTAGATCTGGGTGTTTGACAAATCTGCCAACACTCGAATCAGTCTCATCTTCATCAAAAGACTTTGGTTTATAGGAACCAACCATTGGATCATTTTTAATACTTTTTTGATATTCATGTAGCATCCTTTTTTTACGTTGTTCCTCCCATTTTTCCAATTTATATTTTTTACTATACTTCTTTAGCCTGTATGTCTTTTTGTCAAACGGTATCTTTTCTTTAACCTCCTCTTGTTCTGGAAGTCCATTGCGATTGTCATCAAACCCCTTTTGCCTTTTATCTTTAGTTTTAAACTCTTGTTTATTTTTCTTTTTTTCTGTTTTTTGCTTCTTATTTTGAAGGAAAAAACTGTCTCTTTTCTTTTCCATTTTTATTGATCAACCTATAATGAAACGAAAAAGCGTGTTTGAACACAGAAAAATGGAAAAATACCAGAAATTTGTAACATGCAAAAATATTATGAAATAAAATATATAAATAAATTATAAGATTGACATAAACACGCTTTTTCATTATTATTCATAGAATATAAGAATGATCATATAATATAGAAATGAATCCAATATGGCTTATGGGTAAATAAAGGTAGAAAAAGTATTCAATATGTACGAAGATTGTAAAAAGTAACGAATTTGACGTATGTAAATATTATTTTTTAAGAAATCATATTGTAGTGGTTTTTGTGTAGATATATAAACGCTGTCTTTGCCATGACCAACTATATCTTGGCGATGACGTAAACTTAGTCACAAGGTAAATATAAGTGTTATCAATGCATTGCACAAAAATTTAAGAAAAACTATATGTATATTCTAGAACCTTCTATAAAATTGAAGCATTTGAGACATGTGAACGAAAATCGAATGAATATAGCTGTAGTCTGTCATCCATTTCATAATGTTGTTGCAGCTGTGCCTTGTGGTTACAAGGCAACGACAAACGTAATAAATATGGCAAATACAAATATTTGTTTTAGATAAAGCATAATACAATATATTGCTAGTACAAAATAAATATATATAGACTTACCGAATTAAGCCACCCACTGGGTAGGCTTTGAATTATCGGCGGAATCTTGATAGTTTAGTTGCACTTGGCACAAAAAAACTTAATCACGGTGAGAGATTTTATATCACGGGTTTTCGACTGGAAAACTTTACCGACCATGCCCTAAAGTGATGTTTTTGAATAATTTCCACAAGGAAACGCTGTGGACGTTTCGCAAAAATGTCACAAAAGGAGCGATAGAGATGTGACGAGCGAGGGAGAAGGCATGCGCTAAGCGTTCCATTTCCTATGTAAGTTTCGATCGGTAGCATAGAGCATGCGCACTGGAGACCTTAAATATATAAAATACGCTATAATATAAAAGTATACTTGAAAAGTTGTATTTTTCTTACTTATTTATATTATTTTAAATGAGAAATATTATGAATTTATTTTCATAACATTCAGAGAATAAAACGTTATTTTGTTAATTGTAAGGTGCATAAATCGTATTACAATACTACGTGCAAAGAAATGTTTCATAGTGTTCCGAAAATTTCGTAGATGGCGCTTATTGATCAGAATAGTTCGGTGGCAATTTAAAGGACATTTTAGAATGAACGCAACAAAGACGAAATTATTTGAAGATTCTAATTTTCATTGATCTTATAATGAATAGAATTTTAGTAAGGTATTTTTTGTACTTTTTAATATTCTTAATTCTATAATATTTTTGCTATAAAATAAAAAAAAATAGTAAGTATGACTTAAAGGATATGTACCGTGATTCCGCTTCAATGGTTAGGACTGCTGTTGGCGACACCAAACCCTTTCCGATTACGGTAGGGGTTCACCAAGGCTCGGCGCTTAGTCCGTTCCTATTCAATGTAGTCTTAGATACTGTCTCGGTTTACATTCGGGACCAACCTTCATGGTTGATGATGTATGCCGATGACATAGCGCTCATTGACGAGGACCGGACGAAGCTGGAGCAGAAAGTGAACCTCTGGAAGGGTACGCTTGAGAACGGCGGTCTTAAACTAAATGTGTCGAAGACCGAGTACATGGCATGCGGGAGCCCGGACTCTGGCACTATCCATATAGGTCCTGAACCAGCCGTTAAGGCGGAAAAGTTCAGGTACCTTGGATCCGTTTTGCACGAGTCCGGAGGCATCGATCAAGATGTCCAAGCCCGGATATGCGATGCTTGGGCCAAATGGCGTGAGGTCACTGGTGTGGTCTGCGACCGCAGAATACCGCCCATGCTCAAGGGACAGATATACAAGTGCATAATCCGACCTGTTCTTTTATACGGTAGCGAATGTTGGCCGGCACTGTCACGGCACACTCAGGAGCTTCGCGTCACGGAGATGAAGATGCTGAGATGGATGTGTGGCGTTACGCGGGGTGACCGCATACGTAACACATTCATTCGAAGGCCAGTCTTCGGGTCCGTGACATGCAGATAAGCTTCAAGAGCGTCGCTTTAGATGGTGCGACCCGTTGCGCGCCGTCCCGAACACTATGTCGGAAGAAAATGCCTTATTATCTGTTGTTCTGGAGGTGTTTCCCAGACGCCCAAGGAAACGATGGCTGGATGTCGTGAAGCAGGATATGAGGAGCCAATGGACTAACCACCCGTGATGCAAGATCGTGCAAAGTGGAGTAGGTTGAGTAGGGAAGCAGACCCTGGCTAGCCGGGATAAATGCTAGGAAGAAGAAGAAGTAAGTATGACTTAATATAAGATAACATTTTGATTTATATTTGATTGGCAAATTATACAACGTTCTAAATATGAAGCATTTTTTTTTATTTTCAATAAAATTATTTGATTGAAGCATTATTAAGCATTTTCAATTTTGCTGTGTTACAATGTTAATTAACTCTGCATTCATTGTATATTACATTGTGTATCTTATTCCTTTTCTCTCACCATTTACAACTGCACACAATAATTTCAAGCTTCGCATATGACTCAAGCGGCGGGTAGAAGAACAGATCGCGGAACCCGGCAAAGTCTTTTATCTCGTCCATTGTCATCAATGTCTTAAGTCTCTATATACGCAGAAGTTCAGTGTGCATTTTACGCTACTTTCCTGCAGTAAGGCCGATAATATATTCTAAAAAGTCAACCAAGATCTAGAAATTTCTAATTTCATTTGGCTACTGTTTTTACTTATTTTACTTTAAAATGGTACATAAAGTTCGTTGTTAGACCAGAATATGTCACGAAGTGAAAGAAAACTCTACCTTCATTTTTTTAACATGAGTTAATCCATTATGAATTCGATACACTCAATTATACGTGACTCGCTGTCGCTCGACGATGCGCTGTCCGTGTAACCACTTAAACCTCACGGTCCTCTTCTTCGACTACCACTAGTTGTTTCCATTGGAAAGCCCCGAGTCTTCCGTGAACCCTGATGGCAGGTTTTCTCTACCTTCTATGCAAAATGAGGGAAAACTCCGAAGAAGAAATAAATAAAAAACTCAATTTAATTGATAAAAATTATACAAAATCTTTTATTTTTAAAACTTATACTTATTAATAAAATGCTTCTAATATTTATTAATAAATGATTACTCAGTCAATTTTAAATTTTCTAACTTTTGTAGTAAATATCAAAAACTAATAGAGATACATTTTGACCTAAAATAGTTAACGATCGACAATCGCCACAAGTAGATGTCTTTAAGCCGCGATATTGAATTACATGCCTAGGTTACTATACCAAATGTAGTACATTCAATACAAAAAGTTTTTATATAAATTACATATTTTTACAAAACATATTATTGTTTTGTAAAAATAAGCATAAAAATACTCTTTTGATGAAGCAGGACTAGACGAAAAATATAAACAATCCAAGAAGAAATTACCTACATATATAGGTACTATATGTAATAAGTATAGTTCTGAGTCTGTTAAAGACATCGATTAAAACATAAGGTAATTACTTAATGATTTAGTCAATTCCTTTAACACACTCAGAACTTAGATTACGATATACTGGGTTTAAAAATTAGCTCTAGGTCAATGACCAAGAATTCAGTGACTTAACGAAAATCTTGAAATGTATGCTTATTCTTAGATTTGTACAAAAACTACTTACAGATGTAAAAAGCTTAGGTACAATCGATACAAACCTCACTTCAACCTCCATGGTAGTTATCAGTTTTTACAAATAATAAACTTATCAAATATAAGAGATATATTTAAAAATACTGGCAACCATTTGTAGCCAAGTTGTACTAAAATAGCAAGCGTTTACCATTTTTTCTCTTACGAAGTCTTATTGGACTCAAAGTTTAGTTCTTTAGCAATATCAGTTGATCACAAATAACTTCGCCTAAATTACGTTTAATGGAGAAGTCAACGAATACACATGTTTGATGCACAATGATGTACACGGATTTTATGTGGATTGTACGTTATTTCGAAAATAGTAGAAAGAAGTAGGTAAGTTGGATAAATGTTTGAAAAACGTTTTGGAGGTCTACAATTGTTAAACACTAAATATTTCCCTAATAAATGATATTAAATTTAAGCTACCTTTCCAGGACAAAACCCTTTTGTCGTTCAAATAACGACAACCTTTCACAATAAAAATTACAGTACAAATTTATTATATTGTATGTACCTACTGTACCTAATGTATTTTTCAACGGCTCTTCAGCACTATATAATTGCAATCACAATAAATAAAATAAGAATGTATTCTTCTATATTTCATATGTTTACAATTTAAATTGTAATGCCTGTATTATTAACTTTGTTTTTTTTTTTTTTTGGAGTTAAGGTAAGAGTATATTTACAATTTAGGTGGTAGGAGGTTCGTCCTCCGTCTGGCTCGCGACCACTATCATGTCAAAAGCAAAGAGACCGCCAAATATCTAATGATGTGTTCGGTTCGATGGCATGTAAGCCAGATTTTCCCCTTTTCCCACCATCCTTTCCCCAAAATGTGGTGGATTTCGATAGTCGGACTACTACATTTGTCCCCCTCCATCGACCATCTCTGGGTTGGCAACGCATCTACAACATCTCCGGTGTTGTAGATGTCTATGAGCTTGAAAGGTAACCACTTACCGTTATCAATAAAAAAAAAAAAAAAAAAAAAAAATCTATAAACTGTAAGGTCTCGTCCTTAATTTAATGATTTTTATATTAAAATGTGACATACCTAAAACCCAACCATTTTAAAAGAACTTTAGTGCCTAATAAAAAATATATTTGCGATATTCATAAACTCTACCCGTCCGTTTTTTAAATAAGTTGCCGGACTGTCCGCTTCGTGCAGCATACCATACAATGTCGCAAAGGATTTACGGGCTTAATTCCGTTAATGAGAGTTCAGTCGATGCCGTTCTGTGTATGAAAATTGTATGTTTTGAGTGACGAAGACTCTTATAGTGAAAATTGAGTGAATAGTGTTCGTTAAAAATGAAATATTGCTTATGAATATATGGAACACGCTACAGGTATAGAATATTTTATTTTGTTCTGTATTTATTTTTGGCAAAATAAGGTAAACCTTATAACAACGAAATTAATTAACAGTCTTTTAAATTTATGTTTTTGAAAAGGTTATGTTTTGGAGAGGTTTTTTACAATTAACCTGTTATTTTTACTTAAAATGTTAGGTTAAGCTGAAAATGATGTGATAAAAATGAGTTCTTTTTGCAAGGCTTTAAAGAAAGTTTCTATTTTTTGGAATAGACACGATAAATAGATAAATTAGTTTAAAAATAATACATAAACAAAAAATTCAATTAACTAGGTGTGTTTTATGTATATTTTTTAGTTCCATCTACAATTTTTTTATAATTTGTATAAAACCTTATTAGTTAATTTGAAATTCGACCGCTTAATTAAAAATATTTTTAAATGTATGGTAAGTTTATTCTGTGGTACACAGTCGATATTAAATTACAAGGTTATCATCTCAAATGGGTCCATGGTGTAACATTTGGTTATAAAATAGTTGTATAATTTTTTATACTTTTTTTTATATCCTATGAATAATAGTTACAATAATAGTAACAGGTACTTTACAATGTATAGAATATTTGTGAAACTTTTGAATTAGATACTTATCATCTATTTATACTTTTAAATGAAAATACTTTAACCGAATTCGAAAATACATTGTAGAGAACTCGACCGCTATATAGCAGTCGGTGGCGACAATGACCGGTAGTTGAAGAGTTACATACATACATAGCTTCACGCTGTATCCCGCATATAGCAGGGTAGGCAGAGGGAACCTAGTCTTAAGACACTCCGTTCTCAACTTTCCGCCGAATCGAGGCATTGCGTGCTGGGTGGTAGAGCTCAACGCCGTGCTTTGCCTTGTTACCAAACCCAGGGAATGAAAAATTCCATTTCGTGGAGTGGGAATCGAACCCACAACCTGTCGCGTTTACAGTCGCACGCTTGTGCCTCTGCGCCACGACAGACGTTAAGGCGTTGTTTCTTTTTAATGTATTTTAGAATATCAACATAAACACGATTAATTCAGTTAAAGTTAAAACATTCTGTACTTTAAGAGTAAATTAGAATACTTTAATTACTCGATACTTTCTTAAAATAGGTACATATATTTAACTTTTTTTTTTTATTACCATTTCGAAATGGGATTTGCATATTTATGACTGCATTTTAAAGAAAACATAAAAAAAGATTTATGGGGGAAAAGTTTAAAAGCTTCTTCATTCGCCATAGATTAAATACTGACGTTTCTTTTCAAACATAAGGCATAGCTACGAAATTAAAAAAAAAAACTTGTTGCAAATGTAGTTATATAAGAGGCTAATCTAAGGCTTCTATTCTATATAATAATATGTGGGCTTTAGAAGGTAAATTTTGTAGGTAGTTGACAAGCAGATCATATTACGTTATTTATACACTTAGACATTCAACCATGAAGGTTTTTTTTCATAAAAAAATAGGATATTATGTTTTTTAGCTTCACGCTGTATCCCACATATAGCAAGGTAGGCAGCAGGAACCTAAGAACCTAGAGTTAAGACACTCCCCCATTTTCCTACGAATTGAGGCATTGCGTGATGAGTGGCGGAACTCAACGCCGCGCTTTGCCTTGTTAGCAAACCCAAGAAATGAAAATACTAAACTTTTACATTTCGTAAAGTAGGAATCGAACCCACAGAATAAACAACTCACCCAACCCACAGAAGAAACAATAAGGTGTAAAAATATGTGGAGTTGTCAGAATGTGTGTTAATTTAGGATAAATAGATTTAGAAAATATAAATCAATCGATAGCATTAACGAAAATAAATAGAGAGCAAGTTCAACTAAGTTAGCTTCTAAATTTCACTTAAGTGTTCCTATAAATGCAAAAAATCGAATAAACTGGTTAGGATGAGAAAGATTACGAATACTATAATCAATAGATAGTAATATCCATTTAACCAGAGTTCCTAACTAACCTACCTTTCTACTACCCACGGAAGAACGCCTCCCAAAGAGAGATTTCCAGGCAGGCAGGGCGGGTATAACGCATTTATTTTGTCTTGACAAGCCCTAAATTACTTCGATTTTTTTTATTACACCAATAATATAAGTCTTTTGAATAATGTGCCTTTGTGTATGTGTTAGAAAGGTAAGGAGACATGAAAATATTATTTATAGATCGAGAAGACTCAACTAAAGAAAGGTTGGAAAAACCTGTATTAAACGAACAGTTCAACGTGGGGTATTAAGCCACACGTATCTTTTTACAAATCTGTTCTTTAGTCTACTTTCTTCACACGTTACTAAGGTATTAACCTGAACGCAACATTGTATTTCCTTCACCTGTTAGGTGATATGACTTGCTCTATCTAAAAAGTGCCATTAATATAATAAAAACACAAGTACCAACATATTTTCACATTTTTTAATTATTTATCGAGCTACCTTGAACATCTTATACACTTTTACTAATTTATATTTTACTAATATTATACCATCCACACCACCTGGATGCGTGGCACTCCAGTACTGTGCGGTTTCGAAGGAATTTCCTTCCACGTGCCACTGAACTGTGGAATGGCCTACCTGCGGCAGTTTTTCCAGGTTGATACGAAATGGGTACCTTCAAAAAGCGCGCCTACTCCCACCTCAAAGGCCGGCAACGCACCTGTAGCTCCTCTGGTGTTACACGGGGCCGTGGGCGGCGGGGATCACTTACCATCAGGTGACCCGAACGCTCGTTTGCCTTGTCCTTTCCATAAAAAAAAAAAAAAAAGCTTAGCATCTCTGTGTTAAAGATTATTTATAAAAATGCTTGATTGGCAGAAGAGGAATTAAATATTTTAAGGAGCCAGACGGAGGACGAACCTCCTACCACCAAACAAAACAATAATTTCAACGCATAACAATAATTTCAACGCAGCTCGATAAGAACTTCGAAGAACCGTCCAAGTGCTCTAGACAATTAAGCCATTAATTGTCTAGAGCTCTAGCTCCGTTCATCTTTTTATACGTTTCTAAAATTTTTTTCACTACTACCAAAAATGTTTATATATTTTATTCGAAATATTTTAGATGTGTAACAGAGACAGACGATGTATGTTTTTAATTTATTTAGCACACTTTACCCCCAGCCTAGTCAAAGAGAACGAAACGCTAAAAGGCGAAAGAAGTATGCAGGGACCGTACTGGTCCCTGCATACTTCTTTCGCCTCGTCCGCAGTCATTAACCTCTTTATACATGCCCTCCGAGGAGTTCTCATGCTCTTTACGTGACCTTCCTCCAGTATCACAGTAATATTTTGCTTTTATAATATAATATATTGGCAGGTAGGGGCCAGTCGTGGGACAGAGGCACAAGCGTGCGAATGTAAACGCGACAGGTTGTGGGTTCAATTCCCACTCCAGTAAATGAAAATATTAAATATTTATAGTAATGAATATTTAATATTTTCATTTCCTCGCTCTGGACAAAGCAAAGCGCGGCGATGAGTTCCGCTACTCAGCACGCGATGTCTCAATTCGGCGGAAAGTGGGGAACGTAGTCTTTCAGGTTCCCTCTGTTTACCCTGCTATGTGCGGGATGCAGGCGGGACGTTAAAAAAATATTGGTAAAAATACAGGTATTTAGATAGTATTAATATACGTTTCAATAATTAGGTTAAGCCTGTAGCCATGTAATTGAAACTTCGACTCCGGCATACTGGAGCAATTATTCTATGCCAATAGGTTAAGGTAAAACGTTGGTCAGCTTGTAGGTATGTTGGGTTAAAAATATTTTCTGATTATTATTACTGATGTTCAAAAGAGGATATTGAAATTTCTAGATACTGCCCTCATACCCTACGGATTTTTTTTATAAAATATGTTTTTTGTAGATACTAAATCAATCAATCAATCAATTGTAACATATTATTAGTAATAAATAAAAGTCATCATTTCCGACGAAGACAGAGAAATATTGGTCCCACACAGACTTCTGTCAGACGGATTATTCCTGTGTTAGAGGGGGCCGTCCGGAAGGAGTTTATAAAATGTGCTTCTTTCATACATGTGTTCCGATAAATTAAAAATAAGAACTGTTCTGTTCTGTGTCTGAACGATATTGTTTATATTGTTATATTGTAACTATAGAATAGATTTTTTTTGTGTATCTGATCGAGTTTTTATCCGGCGTCGGTAATTAAGCTAATGGTAGCCATAGGTCTTACACAGGTACATATTTTTTTTTACAAAAGCCTATGCAAGTATACAGAAGCATATTTCTGATGCTTATCGTTAGGAAGATCTCTGTGATCTTCCTAACTTTATAATTTTCCATTAGAACCTGCGTTGACTTTAATTTAATTAAATCATAATTGGCCATATTTACAAAGATTCTCTGTATCATCTAACCTACAATATCCATTTAGCAAAGGTACCTGTGTGGAAAAGCCGGTTTTAAAACATATGCAGACCTGAAATTAGGCTGACCATTGGGACGAGTGACTTTACCTTATTCGCACACCCATCAAATTCTGAATGGAGTGAAAATGGCTTAACCATTATATTTATGATGATAGTTTTACCATTGAGTTTTGACCTTATTAATAATAATAATAATAGCCCGCAGGGCAGCTTGTGGCGAGCTGTTGGGGAGTGGCGACCCCACGGACCTGAGACCTCCGGAGGGGAATTGTAATTTATCCCCCGCCTCTGGCTTGCCTTCATTGGCCGGCAGAGTGGAGCGCAAGAGCTATATGCTCGGAAGGGTGGAAGTGCTCAATCTGCGTAATAACGGGGAAACCCGCTCACGAGCACTCTCGCGATGGTGAAACCGGTGCACACCTCTCGACACCCTTAGCCGACCACACCGATGTTGCGCCCGAGGCACTACGCCGCTTTGTGGGGGCCCATCTAGTGGGAGGCGAGTCACCGTCCGCTAACTTTTCAATTTGAGACTGTTGAAAAGGCGGACGTCCGATAGTCTCAATCAATAGCCCAGTACTTAGTCCATCCAAACTCCATTCCATAGCCCTGGTTTAGTTTTCCATATGTTCCATAGCTCCTACGTATTGACCGGTGACCATCTCTGAGCAATTGCCTATGGTTACTCAGAGATGGATCCCGGTCAATGCGTCAGATTAAAAAATATTGTTGTCTCAAAGGGGCCTCTACGTGTTGGACCTGTGTCCCCACGCAAGCCTTCCAAAGGACCGGGTTCCTTTGAACCCGAGAACCTGTATCGAGATACATAATAATAATAATAGCCTTTATTCTCTGACCATGATACAATATTTCTTACATAAATATATTTTTCTTTTATCAGCAGCCAGTTTGTTGATCAGGATGTCTCTTGACATAGGCCTCCCCCATTAACTTCCATTCCTCTCTGTTTTTAGCAATTCGTCTCCATCCTTTTGGTAAATCGTCCTCCCATCTTTTTATTTGACGTCCTTTTTGCCTTTTCCCATCTCTAGGGTACCATTCTATTACATCTTTTGTCCATTTCTCTTTAATCGTTCTCATAATATGCCCAATCCAATTCCATTTCAGTTTTCTTATTTTTTGACCTTATTACCTACTGTTTAATATGTAATTAAAAACTTACATAAAAAAATCAGTCCTTGTATCAATCGTCATAAAAGAATGACACGTGCCAACATTATGATTAGGCAACAATCATTTTGTATCAAAACTTATCAAATAATCTAAAAAATATAATATGTAAAATAAAACTCTTCGTCTTAAAACTATGAATTTTATACTTTGAACATGTTTTTTTAAGTAGGTACCTGGCTCGTGCTATAAAGAGTTAACTCACCGATGACATTTACAACCTTATTAATCATAAATTAATTGTTATATAAGAAAGATAGAGGTCATCGAGGCATTGGGACAGCGTTTACTGTAAACACGATTGGATGTGGGTTCGATCCCACTCGGGGGAATGATTACATTAAAAATATTTTGATTTCTCCGCTCTGGCAAGACACAGCGCTACAAAAGGGGTGAAGCTAAAAAAAGAAGAAAGTTAATTTTTTTATTGAATTAGTTGATTTTGGTGTCTAATTTATAATTCCGTGGGAAGCAAACATTCCTAAAGATCACCATTTACGAAGTGGCAAATATTTCGAACTTATTAACGAATAGGCCAGGAATAGATTTAAAGTTAATTTATACGTGGTAGACGTAGGCGCGAGAGGTATAACAGCGAAATGTCTCTATAATCTACTAAAAGATGCCTTTTTAGAACTTTTCTCAGTTCATTTTTAGCATGTATTCCTTCGGACAGTGGAGGTGAACGTTAATGAGCATTTTAAAGGAGTCTCCTTGACACCTAGACATTGGGTCGTAAGTTCCAGGCATTTCCAAACTCCTCTCTCTGCAACGCGACGGGTATACACCGGCACCCACAGGGATTCACCATGCATTGCTGAAAAGTTTCT
>JAKGSA010002124.1:0-23243 GCA_033558755.1 Philaethria dido
TTATCTATATATAACGGATTACTTATATAACAAATTTAACGCCTGTCGTGGCGCAGACGTGCGACTGTAAACGCGACAGGTTGTGGGTTCGATTCGCACTCCAGGAAATGTAAAATTTAGCATTTTTATTTCTCGGGTTTGGTAATAAGCTAGGGAGACTACGGACGAGATGAAATAAGTATACATGGACCACAGCTTTCTGTCTATCTGCTAGGGATAAAACGTCTAATCTGCTAGAGATAAAACGTGAAGCTAAAAGCAATTAAAAAAATAATAATAATCTCTTCTCAATATTGGAAATATTTAATTCACTACAAATTAATACATAACAATCTATACTTCGTATATTCAATATTAATTATTAAGTACTTGATGAATTATAATAAAATATATTAATATTACAAGTAGCTATATATTTCGGCGAAATAAGAAAAATTAGGTTGTTTGTTCTAATAATTGTATATATAAGCAATAATTTTATATATATTTTTCCTTTACTATTATGAAAAAAAATGGTCGCTTAGTTAACAAAAGAAAATTAGAAGAAATAGACCAATTATATGAACGAAAGTAATTCATTACTCATAAAATAATACAGACGCCTGTCGAGGCGCAGAGGCGCGTGCGACTGTAAACGCGACAGGTTATGGGTTCGATTCCCACTCCAGGAAATGGAATTTTTCATTTCCTGGGTTTGGTAACAAGGCAAAGCGCGGCGTTGAGCTCCACCACTCAGCACGCAATGCCACAATTCGGCGCAAAGTGGGGAACGGAGTGTCTTAACACTAGGTTCCCTTTGCTTACCCTGCTATATGCGGGATACAGAATAAGGAAGTAAGTAAAATAATACATTATTTTATTCCACAGATCTTTATTAAATAAGAATCATTTTGTATAACAGGAAAGCTAAAGAAAACCTAGTGACTAAACTCTCTGTGCGCCTAAATAGGAACCTTTATGTGTTAAGTGATGGAACACTACGCTGCGTTTTATCTTACTCGAGTAGGAAAAAATCTCTAATTTATCTTTTTTTTTACGCTGTATTCAGCACATAGCAGGGTAACTAGAGGGAACCTGATTAACCAGTTTTAAGGCACTCCGTTCTCTTAACATTACTGTTCCTCATTCAAGACAACGAGTTGTTAACGCGTCAAAGGGGACATTATTTATTATAAATATTATGTCATATTTTCATTTCAATTTAAATTGAACCCACAACCTGTTGCATTAATAGTTGCATGAATTATTTTCATTTTCTGGGTTTGGTAACAAGGCATACCGCGGTGTTGAGTTTCGGCACTCAATGCCTCAATTTGGCAGTAAGTGGGGAACAGTTCCCTCTGCCTACCCTGCTATATGCGGGATACAGCGTAGAACTAAAAATAAAAGAAAAAAGAGAAAAAAAACACGTTTCCCCGAGTGGGAATCGAACTCACCACCAATCACGTATACAGTTATACTGTCTCACTGTGCCTCAATTTGCTCTATCCACTGACCGAATTTAGAATCATAACCATATTGAAATTTGGTTATAATTTTGAATACATCTGTTGAAGCTTTCAAGCCAATTATATTCGTTCATATCAAATCATTTCTATATAATAATAACTATTTTGTCACGCTTTTAGTAGCTTGGCCTGTATCCATCTTTTTTTTTTTTTTTTTATACCACGACGGTGGCAACAAGGCACACGGCCCACCTGATGGTAAGTGGTTACCGTGGCCTATGGACGCTTGCAACACCAGGGGCATCACTTACGCGTTGCCGACCCTTCAAAAACCTATAAAAACCATCTAAATAAGAAATTTAACAAAATTATTTTGAGTAACTTTAAGCAGTCGGATTTACTTGAAAATTTTTAATTTTAAGTGTCTCAAGTATTTTTACAATCTAATGACATTATAATATTTTCATAGCATATTAAGGTGATGTACTTTTACATGGCTAGGACACCAGAGCCTTGATGATTCTAATGGTTGTAGTCTACATATTTCCGCTTTTTTTGTCCTGAAATATGAAAATTAGCAAGAGTATAGTGTCCATGGAGAAGTGCAGACAATTAATAATTTTAGTAATAATATTACACATTCCACATACAATTATTAAACGATTTCGAAAAAGAGGATTTCAATTATTAGTCGAATTCGACTGTATTTTTTTGTGTCTTATAAAACTTTTTACTGGGTGAACCAATTTTGATGATTTTGTTATATGATAGCTAATAATTTTGATGTCCCATCAAAATTTCCTATCTAAAGGTCCCATTTAAATTAAGTTATTAAGTTATTCGTAATAATTGTATTTTTCCTCTATATATATTTATATATATATATATATACATATATATATATAATATATTATTTCCTGTAAAAGTATATATAAAAAGTACATATAAATACACATAAATACAGTATACAGAAACATAAACAAAATTGCATACTATAAAGTACCTGTCGTGGCGCAGAGGCACAAGCGTGCGACTGTGAACGCGACAGGTTGTGTTCGATTCCCACTCCAGGAAATGTAAAATTTTGTATTTTCATTTCTTGGGTTTGGTTACAAGGTAAAGCGCGGCGATGAGTTCCACCACTCAACACGCAATGCCTCAATTTGGCGGAATGTTGGGAACGAAAACGTTGAAAGAGAATGGAGTGTCTTAACACTAGGTTCTCTGGTTCTTCTGCCTACCCCGCTATATGCGGGATACAGTGTGAAGTTAAAAAAAATATAAAAAATAAAGTACCCAGAAGTTCTTACAGGATTATATTTAAATTATTTTCATTTCTCCGCTCTTGTAGACAAAACGCGGCGTTGAGTTCCATCACTTTAGACACAATGTCTCGAATTTCAAAGGAAAACGGTTAACAGAGTGTCTTGACATTCTCTCTCTGACTATCATATCATTCGTAATAAACCGTCCTTACAGGAAAAACAAGGCATACGTATAATGAACGTAATTTATTAATTTTAATACTTATAAAGGTCT
Source organism: Philaethria dido (assembly GCA_033558755.1). Lineage (NCBI taxonomy): Eukaryota > Metazoa > Arthropoda > Insecta > Lepidoptera > Nymphalidae > Philaethria > Philaethria dido. Next base: position 2,988 of record JAKGSA010002124.1, read on the forward strand.
TCTGGCATAAAGATATTAATGTGTTTACTGCGTCGGATATACTCGCTCGTACTCGTATATGCTTAGCTAATTAGACCTCTAGCAGAATATTATTCAGAGCCACCTTATTTGCTTTATCCTCTCTAATTTCCCTTCCCCACATTTTATATTTTTCCTTTAATAAAATATTGTAATTTATGATTAATTAATTCATTTGTCTATTCTTTATTAAAAGCTTTTGTTTGGAAGGAGTGGCAATAAGTTTATGTGATATTTCTTTTTCAGTAATAAATTATGGAATTGTGACACGTCTCTCTGAAATATGTGAAGCAAAAACTTTGGACGTCTTTTTACGAAAATTACGCGGACGGAGGAGCATGAAATTTGGCACACTTAAAGTTTATATAGCGAAGGAGTGCAGAATGATAGTGTCTTTTTAAAATAATACATGATAAATATATAAAATTAATAAAATAAATGTTACACCCACTACCATGGTTTGACATCCATGTTTATATAATGTGACATACGTTGCTAGGACGCATACATGGCAAAGCGCGGCGTTGAGTTCGCCACTCAGCACGCAATGCCTTCTTTCGGCGGAAAGTGGAGAACGGAGTGTCTTAACACTAGGTTCCCTCTGCCTACCCTGCTATATGCGAGAAACAGCGTGAAGCTATGTATATGTATGTATGTATGTGTCACTAAAATTTATCTATTCTATAAAAATATTTACTGGTCAAGAATCAAAAAAATGTATGGTTAAGGCATCGTAGCGCAATGGAACAGTGTGGGTTTGAATCCCGCTCAGAGGAATAATTTTATTTAAATTATTTTTATTACTCCGCTCCACAATTGTTTCATTTAGCAGCCTCATGCTTTTCCACGCATAGCATGGTAGTCAGAGAGAACCTAGGCCCAAAATCGATATATTGCATATTAAGAGGCGGAACCCAACACCGCGCTTTACCTAACCAAATAAGGGAAGTGAAAATAAAAAGAAAGGTACAAGAAAATTTTATCTATTTAAAAGTCAATCTATTTGTAGCTTTTAATAAAACGATGATATTTTTAAAGCCAATAATGAATTAGGAAGTTAGATATTTCGTCCACGTTTTTAGTCTAACCAGACGCGGAATTGACGTGACGTTGTCTCTGTAGCATGACGGAAGGTACAGAGTAACTTTGTTTAGAGGTAAAATTGAACTTTTTTCTAATTTATCTTCGATTAAAATAACGCCTGTCGTGGCGCAGAGGCGTGTGACTGTAAACGCGACAAGTTGTGGGTTCGATTCCCACTCCAGTAAATAGAATTTTTCATTTCTTGGGTTTGGTAACAAGACAAAGCATGGCGTTGAGTTCTGCCAATCAGCACGCAATGCTTCAATTCGGCAGAAAGTCGGGAACGGATATGCTAAAACAGAACGGAGTAAACACACAAAAAGCTGCAGACACATTTGTACTCAAATTATGGAGACTGGAGTTTGAATTTTAGCACAGGTACAGTTTTTATAGAGAGTAATTAAAGCAAATATTTTTTCTAATAATACATTAGAAATACCTTAAATTAAAATATTTTATACACACTTTTGTATTAAGTGATATACATGTTGTTAAGGCAACATGTATCTTACGCGTCAGCGAGTCTAATAGCATCTATATAAAAAAAAAAATACAAGTTATATAAAAAAAATAAAAACAAAAAAATATGTTTTTTTTTTTTAACTTCACGCTGTATCCCGCATATAGCAGGGTAGGCAGAGGGAACCTGAGAACCTAGTGTTAAGACACTCCGTTCTCTTTCAACAATTCCGTTTCCCACTTTCCGCCAAATTGAGGCATTGCGTGCTGAGTGGCGGAACTCAACTAGGAAATTAATGGAATGGGTATAGAGTGAAGCCAAAAAAAAAAGATATTAATAAAAATTGTATGGGTACAAATGACCAAATCTATTGAGTTACTAACCACGATTGATGTATAAGTTCAAATGACGGCTATCTATCACGAACGAAGGTTAAGTGTGACGTCTCTTGTTAGCTTTTTCACATTTGTCAGAGCATTACATGTCACATTTCGACGTTATATTGTCTAAGTTTTTATATATCCACTAGCTGTACACCACGAATTCGTATGTATGGACTATAAAGCTTAAAAAATATTTTTTTACCGTTTTCTCTGGAACTTCGAGAGATACTCGTTGAGTACACTCCTGCACTCCGTTAACCGTTAGAAACCTACATATAGAGTTTAGTTCTATGCCCAGTAGTTTTGTTTGCATGCTGTCGGTCATTTAATATAATACGTATAATAATACAAGTTTCATTATACCACTGTTATAAGATAAAGCGCGATGTTGAGTTCCGCCATTTAACATACAATATCAAATGCAGGGTCCTCTACCTATACTGTTTCCCGGGAAAAGGCGTGAAATGCTTAAGAAACTAAATTTGAATGTTGTCACGAGTGAAATTAATATCTTATTCGCTACTTATTTGTCTAAAAATATCTATTAATACTAAAAAATAAATGAAAAATTCCACTTCCTGGAGTGGAAATCGAACCCACAACCTGTCGGGCTTACAGTCGCACGCTTGTGCCTCTGCGTCGCGACAGACGCTGAGTCTAAGTCTATTGACACATCTCTCAATATTCCATTATCTCTCAAATTCTGGACATTGCTATAAACAGAACTTTAGAAAAATTAAATTGTCCTTTAAAAAGATACTTATTATACTGTTATTTTAAAAAATACTGCCAAAAAATGACCAAATAGCGGCTCACTATTTAAAACTTTCCTATCTACCCTCATGGGACATGTCGTGAAGTCTTGTTATAATTACTTTACGATTATAAGGGTGAGATGGATTTCAACATAAATTTAGTGGTCATTCCCTTGTTACATGTCCAGTGTCCACTTTATTCATTTTCAAATTAGTCTTACTTGTTTACTGCCATGTGTTACTGTTGACTATACATAATTGTATATATAATATAATTTTATATGTATTTAAATTATATATTAACGCCTGTCGTGGCGCAGAGGCACAAGCGTGCGACTGTAAACGCGACAGGTTGTGGGTTCGATTCCCACTCCAGGAAATGTAAAATTTAGTATATTCATTTCTTGGGTTTGGTAACAAGGCAAAGCGCGGCGATGAATTCCGCCACTCAACACGCAATGCCTCAATTCGGCGAAAAGTGGGGAACGGAACTGTTGAAAGAGAACGGAGTGTGTTAACACTAGGTCCTCTGGTTTCCTCTGCCTACCCTGCTATATGCCGGATACAGCGTGAAGTTAAAAAAAAAATTATATATACAATTATGTAATATAAGTTTTGGTTAATATCGCATAGGCAGGGGAACTTACTATACTATATGCGATATGCCAAGACCCCGTTCTCCACTATCAGCCCACATCCGAAAAACTGCATCTTGGGTTAACTTCTTAGAAGTATTTTTTTTCAAAAATATTTAATGTTTTATTTTATATCTTATACAATGCATCTCGTACGTATCTCTATGTATGAAAAAAATACATAGAAATTGTAGATAATCTACATTTTTTCAATATTAACGAAATCACAAAACATGTATACTCGTATATATGAAATATTTATTTAATCAATAAGAAAATGTAACCACATTCTAAACATAGACATGTAATAAACTAAATAACAAAAGATAACATCAAATTATTTTAAGAAAAGTATCTCAAATTGTAAAACCAGTACAATTTATTAAGCATAATTAAGATTTTAACAAAAATAGAAAGCGCCATAATTAAAGAACTGAACTGAACTGAACAAAAATAGAAAAACAAACTTCAAATAAAATGCATTTCAAAGCAAAATATCACGAATAACTCGAAAACTACTCTTGAGATCTTAACTATATGTAAATGAGATCACATCACAAGTAGTAGCTATCACATAAAGAAAATATCATCAAAATTGGTTCACCTAATAAAAAGTTATGCAGTTATTTATACATATAAAAAATAGTCAAATTCAGTACCTTCTCCTTTTTGAAGTCGATTAAATTAAATATACTTTAATTATTTTTTTTTCAGCTGTACGCTATATCCCGTATATAGCAGTGTAGGCAGAGGAAACCTGAGAACCTAGTGTTAAGACACTCCATTCCCAACTTTCCGCCGCAACTCCGTGGAACTCAACGCCGCACTTTGCCTTGTTACCAAAACCAGGAAATGAAAATACTAATAACCTTAATTAATCCTTTAAAAAAGTACAACTACACATAATATATTCTAGATACGCCTCAAAGAAACGATATTTTAAAACCCAGGCAATAATAAAAGCTAGAACCGACCCAGCGGTTGATCATTCGCCCGGTCATTAATATTCCGCGGGTGGGTTCGTTATCTTTGTACTTATTTCTTTCTATTTGCGTAATTCTCTTTAAATATATTAAATTTTATACGCTTGCATTTCTTGCTGCTTGTTCTGAAGGTTTTATAGGTTACTTATTTTTTATAATTTGTTATTGAATCACGTTCTTTTGTATTGTTTTTTCTTTTTTTATTATATTTCCTGTATTGATTTGTATTAAATTATTCTGTTTCGATAACAAAATTAAATTGATTTCAATGTTTGACTCGACTTGATTTGAGTTGATTATTTAAATTAAACTGCACATTATCAATAAATATTTGTTTCAACGAGTTATTTAAATTATCAATTTAAAGACTTTTTTATACTCAGCTTAGCACTTTTTCGTTAACGTCAGAAAAAACCTAATAAGATAATTCATTCTTCACTTTCCGCTGAAATTCGAGATGTTACATGTGGAATAGTGGAATTCAACGCAACGTTTTGTCTTACCAAAGATGAGAAACGATTTTTTTTTAACTTCACGTTGTGTCCCGAATATAGCAGGGTAGGCAGAGGGAACCAGAGAACCGAGTGTTAAGACACTCCATTCTCTTTTAACAATTCCGTTCCCCACTTTCCGCCGAATTGAGGCATTGCGTCTGGAGTGGCGGAACTCAACGCCGCGCTTTGTCTTGTTACCAAACCCAAGAAATGAAAATACTAAGTTTTACGTTTCTTGGAGTGGGAATCGAACCCACAACCTGTCGTGTTTACAGTCGCACGTATGTGCCTCTGCGCCACGACAGAAACAAAAATTATTTATATATAATCATTCATATCCCGCATATAGAGAACGATGTATCTTAACACTAGGTTCTCTGGTTCCCTCTGCCTACCCCGCTATATGCAGGATACAGCGTGAAGTTAAAAAAAAAGTTTTCTTTCTGTGCCAAATTACTGGTGTATAATTTTCGCCATTAAGAAAATCGACTAATGCAAATATTCACATTAATTTATAAAATTAAATAAGTTTATGATCTTATACGGACAAAAACACTATAGATATACATTTTATTCGTTCTACTATCCTCGTTTCCCCATGATAAATCAAAACGCGACGTTGAAATCCTCAAATTCCCAAACCCCAAAGTGTAGAATTCAGTCGAAAACAGAAAATAGTGTCGTAATTCTAAAGTAATTTACTTCATAAAGTAATTTACTTTTGGATAGATATCGTAGGAGTATCAGACAACATAAATAATTTTAATATTTTTCCTGTTTAGTATTCTTTCCTATTCATTGATTGTTTCCTATTCATTCATTGATTGAATTTAAAAAAAAAAGTATGTCTTGTCCTTATAATTGCATGTGGTATTCACCTTAAAAAATAATGCATTTAGATATAAGAATGACAACAAACTATTGTAAAATTATATCCGATGTAATTACCACTGGTGAATCTAATATATAAATAAATAATTGCTAAATACAAAGCAAAAACAGAATTAAATATTTTCTCATATAACAATCATAATAAAACGTTCTTCATTCATATACCCCAATAATTCAATATCCTGTCTTATTATTTCAAACGTCTTTCTCTTGTTCAGGAGAATTTTCCTTAAAAATAAATCATTAGGGGTAACATTATTAGAATACTTGTACAAAATAGGAAATGTTGCGTGTAACGTACCCTGACGGGGGCTACCTTTTGATTTATATATCACATTCGTCAGTGTCTGTATGCGTAGATGTTTTGCTATTAAGGTAGTGGAATTAATATATTCACGATTTCTCTTGCATATTGAAGTAATCTGAGGGAACGTAGAGTTAAGACATTCTTTTTTTCACGTTTCCGAAAAAGCAATGCCTCAATTCGGCGGAAAGTGGGAATCGACATTGTTGAAAGAACGGAGTGTCTTAATACTAGGTTTTCACTTTCCCTCTGTATACTCTGCTATATGCGGGATACAGCGTGAAGTTAAAAAAAAGCCTTGAGTGTTGAGTGGTGGAACTTAGTGACGCGCTTTAAGGGACCAGAGCAGAGATTTTATTTAAAAAAAAATAATCCTAAATACTCCTCCCCCGAATGGGGATCGAACCCATAAACCAACCCAATGTCTAATAAAGAGATATACCTTTACAATGTTTCTTATATATAGATACAAATTAAGCAAAGTAGAATGTGTTGAAAATGGTATTATATGTTAAGAAAAATATATTCTTTAGCTTCACACTGTATCCTGCATATAGCAGTTAAGACATTCCGTTAAGACATTCCGTTCTCTTTTCTCTTTTACGTTCCTTAATTTCCGAATTGAGGCTTTGCATGCAGTGTGGCGGAACTCAACGCCGCGCTTTGCCTTGTTACCAGAGCGAGACAATGAAATTATTAAATAATATTTAATATTTTCATCTAGCAAAAAACTGGAGTAGGAATCGAACCCACAACCTGTCGCGTTTACCACACGCTTATGCCTCTGTATGTTTTTTTTTCATAAATAAAAATTATTGTAAAAGTGTCTGATCAAATATTCACACATATTATTAATTTTTTAATTATTAGAATTGACGTGGATTCTACGTAAATTTCATGGTTCCGGAACTACTAAGGCATTACTTATAGATTTTCTAAAACAAAAAAAAACAATATAAACAAACAAATATAAAATAATAATATTTTACCAACAAACGGAAACCGACTTCTATAAAATACATTTAAAAGTACAATTATTACGAATTACTCAAAAACTACTACGATCGTAACTTAATTTAAATGGAATCACATCAGAAGCACTAGATATCATATAAAAAAAGACATTAAATAATAATGAGAACCTCCACCTTTTTGTAAAATCGGTTAAAACCATATTATCCCATACAAAAAACTAACGTATCTCGTACATAAATAATAATATATGCATATTGCTTCTACTAAATTTCTTTGAGATGAATAATGTTATAGAGTCCATTACGGGTCACGGGTGAAGGCGTAATAATAGGGAGGTCACCTTACGAAATATGGACTCATTTTGCCCGCAATTTAGCTGTTGTATAGAAAAAATGGTTCTTGTTCTTTGAATTATCATATTTGGTTTTTATTTCATATACGGATCTTATTTTACCCGATTTCAAAAACGAGGTTATTATTTCAACTGTATTTTTGTTTGTGTGTTACCGCACAACTTTTTGTCAATCAATTTTAATGATTCTTTTTTATATTATAGTTAATGGTTTAGATGTAGTTCCGATTTCTTCATTTCTTTTGAGCTTTATATTATATCTCGCATAGCAGGGAAGTGAGAAAGAACATAGCGTCTCTCAATTTCCAGTCCGAATTTAAGATATTGCGTGTCAAGTAGCGGAACTTAAGATACGCTTTATTTTGCAAGAGAAGTGAAAAAAAAAATGAATATAATTATTCCCCGAAGCGGGAATCAAACCCACAATCAATCGTGTTGAATCAGCCGTTATCCTACTGCGCCCCGATGACCTCTATAAGATCTTGTAAATGTTATTAGATTATAAATGTAACTATTTTAACCAGATTAATCGGTTATTTTTTGGAATTCATATATACGCGATTAATCTGGTTATTAAAGTTGCAATTGCGATTAATTTGGTCTATGTACGAGTATGTATGAAAATATAAAGCTTTATTTGATTTTTAAATAATTTTGCTATCAATACAAAAAAAAAACATTTCCTCGCCCTGTTAGGCATAGCGTGGCGTTGAATTCTGCCACTCAATACGCATATCGAATTTAGATGAAAAGAGAAGAACGGAGTGTCCTAACACATATACCTTATTTTGCTGTAAAAAATTCAATCCAGCGGAAAGTGGGGAACAAAATTGTTCCAAGAGAAAGGAGTGTCCTAACACTAGGTTCTTAGGTCCCCTCTGCCTACCCTGCTATGTGTGGGATACAGCGTTAAGCAAATAAAAAACTAAGTATCGCTAATTATATTTTTCCACTAAAAACCACATCACACATCCAAGTCTAGACTTATGAGTCACGCGTGTTCTATTCTCGTGTCGATCGCACATTAAGGCAGTACGAGCTTTACACGCCACCTGTATTCAATGTGAAGTAACATGGATGATGGAAAATAACTAGAAGGGATCATTGCTGATTAATTTTAGTTTTAACGCCGATAACGCCTGTCGTGGCGCAGAGGCACAAGCGTGCGACAGAAAACGCGACAGGTTGTGGGTTCGATTCTCACTCCAGGAAATTGAGTTTTTCATTTCAACAAGGTAAAACACGGCGTTAAATTCTATCAGTCAGCACCTAATGCGTCAATTCGACGAAAAATGGGGAACGGAGTGTCTTAACACTAGGTTCCCTTTGCCTAAAATGCCTCTGTATTTTACATTTACAATATTTTCATCTTCCGTAAGTGTGCCGATAAACTCTACCATATTATACTATGTTTGTAAATTGAACGGTAAATAAAGATACATTTTTTAAATAAGTTTTAAAATATATTAAAAAATGTAAAATATTTTAAAAAATCTAAAACTTCCAGTAACATTTACCTCCATGTTAAAATCCACGCATTAGCCATACAAGCATTACATGGAAATCTTAAAGAAAAAGTGGCCCACACTATTGTATTCATAATTACCTATTAACAGGACTTTTTAGATTTACCCCACAAATATATGGCATTATTACAAGCGGAAATTGTGCCTCTTTACTAAGGAAAGGGTGGAACCGGAACAGTTTCATTCGAATGAAGTTCATTATTTTTTGTTTTTGTTCATTTTTTTTGGTTTTTGTAAAAAGGCATAAAAATTGTGATAAAAGTGTAAACAGAGAGAGGATGTCAAGACACTCCGTTGGCTGCGTTCTATCTGGATTCGAGACATTGCGTGTTATTAGCGGAACTTAACACCATAATTTGTCTTAATGTAACGGAGACATTAAAATAAACACCTGTGGTGGCGCAGAGGCACAAGCGTGCGACTGTAAACGCGACAGGTTGTAGGTTCGATTCCCACTCCAGGAAATGAAATTCTTCATTTCCTAGGTTTGGTAACAAGACAAAGCACGGCGTTGAGTTCCGCCACTCAGCACGCAATGCCTCAATTCGGAGGAAAGTGGGGAACGGAGTGTCTTAACACTAGGTTCTCCTACCCTGTTATATGCAGGGTACAGCGTGACGCAATTTTTATTTTCTTTACGCACAAATTAAAATAATTTTAGGAACCCGAGAACCTAGTATTAATACTCTCCGTTCTCTTTAACATTTCCGTTCCCCAATTTCTGCCGAATTGAGGCATTGCGTACTGAATGGCGGAGCTTAACGCCGCGCTCTGCCTTGTTACCAGAGCGAGGAAATGAAAATACTAAATAATATTTAATATTTTCATTTTCTTTAGTGGGAATCGAACCGACAACCTGTCGCGTTTACAGTCGAATTCTTGTGCCTCTCCGCTGTGCCAGGCTTCTTAAAAATAAATAATATTTTTTAAAATTGTTAAATAAAGCTACGTTATACATCTCATCGTCTGTTACCGATATTGTTTCATTTTTTAAGTAATTTTCTTCATACTATTTTCTATGTAGCTTATCAAACGAAGAATTCAACGTCAATTTAACCATTTTATAATGGAGCGACTTTTTCAATTAGCTCAATAGCGATCGAAAACTTAGGTAATAAATGCAGTCGACGAGCGCCTTTTTGTGATAACCAAGAAAAGCTCAATTCTTTGATAGATATTAAATATTTAATAATAAAACTATTTTTTTATTTTATTATTAAAGACCATTGTGGCGCAGTGTCTGGCTGTAGACGCAATTGGTTGTGGGTTCGATACCTACACAGGGAAATTCTTCTTCTTCGTAGTATTTGTCTTCGTTACTGAACGTCGCGTCTGTGAAAGTCATGCATTGCATTGGTGGTCCTATTTTTCCACTTAGTTCGGTCTTCAGTTTCTCTCAATGCAGATGTTAGTGAGAGCCCAGTAACAGCGGCTACCTGGTCCCACCAGCGGCTAGGTGGACTGCCGCAGGTTCTTTTTCCGATTACGTTGCCAGTGACAATTAGTTTTTCAAGGTTGTTGGTTGAGTTCTGACGGACGACGTGACCAAAGTATGCAAGAATTCTACTACAGCATATTGTTGACAACCTATATTTTATATTAAGTTGTTCCTATATAGGCTTATTGGTCTCCGTAGCAGTCCATGGGAATAATTATGTTTTAACGTCTGTCGTGGCGCAGAGGCACAAACGTGCGACTGTAAATGCGACAGGTTGTGGGTTCGATCCCCACTCCAGGAAATGTAAAATTTAGTATTTTCATTTCTTGGGTTTGGTAACAAAGCAAAGCACGGCGTTGAGTTCCGCCACTCAACACGCAATGCCTCAATTTGGCGGAAAGTGGGGAACGGAAATGTTGAAAGAGAATGAAGTATCTTAACACTAGGTTCTCAGGTTCCCTCTGCCTACCCTGCTATATGTGGGATACAGTGTGAAGTCAAAAAAAAATGCAATATTTACATTACTCGCAGCGCAGCGTAGTTCTATCACTCAACACACAATGTCTCAAATTTTAGCGAAAGGCTGCTTAAGGAATATTTTAACATTACGTTTTCTGACTACCCTGCTATTCAGCATAAAACGAAAAGCAGGAAGTGATTCAAATTTTTCCAAGTTAATAAAAAATATTAGTATTACTTCAAATATTCCAGTCAAGTTGATCTTACTTTTTATGAAACGATAACAAAATATGTTATATGGCAGACATAGGTACTAATTGAAGAAAAAATATACAGTGTGGCGTTGAGTTCCGCCACTCAGCACGCAATACTTCAATTTCAGAGAAAGTGAGGAATGGAAATCTCAAGAGAACGGAGTATCTTAATACTAGGTTTTTAGGTTCCCTCTGCCTACTGCGTTATCGCTAGCGTCTTATTAAAAACTCTATTATTAAAAACTTAAATTATTATTAAAAACTCCAGTATCTCTAAAATATGTATAAAAATTGAACAATAGAATATTTTAACACTACATTTTCTCCGCCTTACACATTTTTTTTCAAGCTTCACGCTGTATACCGAATATAGCAGGGTAGGCAGAGGGAACCAGAAAACCTAATGTTAAGGCATTCCATTCTCTTTTAACATTTCCGTTCCCCACTTTTGTTTATTTGAGGCATTGAGTGGCGAAACTCAACGCTTTTTTCATTTTCTGGAGTGGGAATCAAACCCACAACCTGTCATGCTTACAGTCGGATAATTGTGCCACGAAAGGGCCTTAATTTTTTCTACCTAGAAATAATACCAACACAATAAGTAAAACAGCAACTGTAGTTCAAACATCGCGTACATTCAAACAATTTAGCTCTATTTCCCAAAGGGGGTCCTCCGTAAATATTGGACTTGGATTTAACAATGTAATATTAGGTATAGTTTGCTAGTTAGTAACTGAAATGAACATCGATTGTCAACTATTATAAATGTCATTATAATATAGTTGGTGAATAATTAATAAGGTTTTCGTCTTTTTTACATATTTTAAAATGAAATTATTAATATTGCCTGTCGTGGCGCAGAGGCACAAGCGTGCGACTGTAAATGTGACAGGTTGTGGGTTCGATCCCCACTCCAGGAAATGTAAAATTTAGTATTTTCATTTCTTGGGTTTGTTAACAAGGCAAAGTGCGGCGTTGAGTTCCGCCCGCAATGCCTCAATTCGGCGGAAAGTAGGGAACGGAATTGTTGAAAGAGAATGGAGTGCCTTAACACTAGGTTCTCTGGTTCCCTCTGCCTACCTTGCTATATGCGGGATACAGCGTGAAGTTAAAAAAATATATATTAATATAAAATTATTTCAATTATCTTAAATGAGAAAAAGAAATCTTAATAGAATGGAGTGTTTTAATACTAAGTTCTCAGATTCACTCTGCCACTTCATATAAATATATGTATTTATAAGTTTTAAGGCGATATATAAAAAATAAAACTGTATAAATAATTAATTGGAAATCTTCCCAATGTAAAAAAATCCAGAATCCTTAATTTTAATTATAAATGAATCTTTTTTATTGAACTGAAAGTGGGGAACGGAGTGTGTTAACTCTAGGTTTTCTCTGCCTACCCTGCTATATGCGGGATACAGCGTGAAGCTATGTATGTATGTGTATATATTTTATTGAATTAATCGCGTATATTTTGGTATTCGAAAATATATTTACAAGATATATGCGATTAATCCAGTTAAAATAACTTTGGCTTCACGCTGTATCCCGTACTTCTCATTTCTCCGTTCCCCAATTTCTACCGAATTGAGGCATTGTGTGCTGAATGCTGGTTGAACTCAACGGTAAAGGAAAATACAAAATAATAAAAAACCATATATTTTTGTAATATTTTCATTCTCTGTAGTGGGAATCGAACCCAGAACCAGTCAAGTTTATAGTTGCATACTTGTGCCTCTATACTACGACAGTTTTCCAGCCCACGTTAATTTTATAGTAGAAAAAATCACACAATACTTTTTCTTATCTTTGCTATACTAATGAAATACTAAAAAGTTTCTAAGTCCATACCACATGGGATTCAGATTAGGTAGTACTATACAAGTGTTAGGTAACCTAGTAAGTAGTAAATGTTATATTAGCGCCCATCGACTCATCTCGCTTTGATAGCAACAACAAAAAACTATTTATTTAGTACAATATTAGGGCGACTCTTCACTGATAGGAATATCGCATTTATTACTCGTTTTGTGTTAATATCAATAAATTTAATATAATTAAGATTTAAATAAAAAAATCGCCTTTAAATAAAATGTACTAAAACGTGAAACTATTACGAATTAGTTAAAAACTACTTGTCTGATCTTAACTGAACTCAAATAGGACCACTATCACATAAGAAAAGAATCATGAAAACTGATTCACATATTAAAAAGTTAAGCAGTAACACACATAAAAAATACAGCTGAATGGAGAATCTCCTTCTTTTTTGGAGGTTGGTTAATTATCTCGACAACGCCACTTTCTTCTATCAAGTTTTCTTGAAAATTTGCATACTTGCCCGAATCCAATGACAATGCATTATGTTCGTTATATCAACATGGTATCCAAACACTATCAAGGTGAGGAAAAAGTAATTTCATATGTCTTTTTTTTTAAATTTTTATAGTTATTTTGTTTATAAAATAAGTAATAATTGTTTAATAATTAGTTTAACTAAATGAGCGTCTTATTAATGGTATAATTAATCGTTATAATTAATGAAATATCAATATAGAAATCAAGGAATTCAATCAGAATTTGAGGAAAAATTTATTATGAATACGGGCAAAAAGCAAAGAACAGAGTATAATCTAGTGTCGTGAGATTAGGTTCTCTCTGCCAACGCCGATATAAAGAAGAAAGAAAAAAAATTATTTTGCATTTTCAAGCCATTACGGCGCAATAGCAAGACGACAATTATATATAAATTGTTTTCCTATCCTCGCTTTGGTAAGACATAACGCGGAGTTGAGTTCTACCACTTAACACGCAATGTAATAGATACGGGTGGAAAGCAGAGATCGGAGTGCCTTGACAGTTGCCTTAATGTTCACTCCGAGGAAGAAAATAAATTTAGCTATTTTTCTTAAAGCATCCAGTAAGACAGCACCCGAAAATCTAGTAACGCTATAGCTGGTAATGAAACATTTTTATTACTATCAGTCTCCGGACCTATTCGTGCTTTAGTTTTCTTTTGGGAAATACCACGTTATTTGCTATACAAGGCACGTATGTAAACATATACTAAGTACATGATTTATTTATTAAACTTAGAAAATGTTCTTTGATTTCTTCAGATGACCATCGCGGCGCAAGTGGACAGTGTCTAAAACGTTGTTTGTGAGTTCGATTCCTGTTCGAGGGAATTATTATTTTTAATTTTCCCGCTCTAGTAATAAAAACGCGGCGGTGACTTTTTCATTTCAACATATGTCTAGATTTATTTTTGATATATTATATAAACTTCGTAATTAAATTGAAATCTCCACTAGCAAAATTGTTAATATTTTGCTATTGTACAAAGTATTTCCTCAAGAAAATCTGACTAAATTTTTAACAAAGCACCCGAGAGTAGACAAGCTCTAATAATATTAAGAAATCTTGTTGTCCTTTTCTTTAATAAATTGTGAAAGAAACAAAGAAGTTACAATGCTAACGAAAACTGTATTGTACATAAATATATTTGCAGTAGAATAGCCAATAAATATATTTAATTAAAAATAGGACTAAATGAGGTGATTGTGGGTTTGATGTCTACTCGGGAAAAAGACAATATTTCTTTTTTTTTAGCTTCACACTGTATCTGTGAACCTAATGTTAAGAGACTCCGTTTCCCACTTACCACCGAATTGAGGCATTGCATGCTGAGTGGCGGAAATCAACGCCGCGCTTTATCTTCACCAAACCCAGGAAATGAAAATACTAAACTTTTACATTTCCTGGAGTGGGAATCGAACCCACAACCTGTCGCGATTAGAGTCGCACGCTTGTGCCTCTGCGCCACAATAGACGTTTTCTTTTAAAATGGGCACAATAGTATGACTACTTTTTAATGAGCATTCCAGCTATCGTTTAAGCGTAACATCATCTTTTATTAACCCGTAATTTTCAGAAAAGGGACCTCATACAAATATCTAGTTCGCTATTTCAACTATATTTCGGTTTTCAGTCCCTTTGCGCTAGCAGTAATTACTGGTCATTTCGTCTAATATAATCTAATTTAAAGTTTTCTTAATTTTAATTGAGTTTCCTGCGTGTCATTTTGGACTTAATGATTATGGTATGGTTTTAATGTTTATATAAACATTTCTAACGAGGGTTAAGTATATATTGTGATGTTTGATGAGGAAATACATATACATATATATATATACATATATTATTATATATATATATATATATATATATATATGTTATATATGCAGCATATATATATATATATATATATATATATATATATATATATCCCGAAGGGAATTTGAACCTTGCTAACCACTGCGCCACCAGTCAGCAACTACAAATCTTCAATGAGTCAAAATAGCGTCAATTGATCACAGCAAAAATAAAAATCTAATTTACAAGTTTTCTTTAATTTTATCAGAATTTCTCATATATCAGTTTTTAAATATCTTCTAATGATTTGATTTCTTTATTACATTTCTCATCCTCAGCCTCAACGAAAGCGAACTTAGCTGGCAAGTTACGGGATGCTAACGGATTGCGGTGGTTGGTAAATTGATTCTCACTCTCTTACGGCAAACATAACTCTTTAATTAAAAAAAAAAAAAAAAACAATACTAAACAAATCCTAATAAAATACTTATAGAACTCCACACCACCATTTCCTCACCTTGTAAGTGTGTCCAAGCATCAAATTATAACCCTTTTTTTCGTCTTTCTTATTAACGTTCATACACAAACACGCCTCGCTTATTCATAATTCTTAGTGTTTTGGGCAATAAATCCTTACAAGTTATGGCTCTTGCAGCTAAGTGCTATGCCATTACCTATGATAACCTTTTGCAGGCTAATTCCCTTTATTGCTTTTTTTTGTTTCATTACTTAAATGGCTCATGGTGGCGTAGGAGGGCACAAGCGACTATAAACGCGACAGGTTGTGGATCTGATTCCCCATTATAAGAAATGAGAATATCACAAATATTTAGCAATTTAGTTTATCATTACTGATAGTACGCCTGTCGTGGCGCAGAGGCACGCGCAAAAAAAAGGGACTGTAAAGCGACGGGTTTTAACTGATTACTACTTCAGGAAATGGTAATCATTTTTATTTCTTTGTTTGGTAACAAGGTGTATAAGTGAGTGCTGAGTTCCGCCACTAACACGCAATGCCTCAATTCAAGTGGAAAGTGGCAAACGGAATTGTTGAAAAGAGAATGGGAGTACGCTTCATCTTAATACTAAGTTCTCCTCTGGTTCCCCCTGCCTACCGCTGCTAATGCGGATACAGCTTAGTTGAAAAAATATAGTACTTTTATGTCCTCCCTGCTTGGTACCATGGCAATAGCGGGCGTTGAGTTACGTGGGAGCATACGAAGATACTCTCAACGCCTTAATTTCACGGAAAGTGGGGAAACGAAATGTGTTAAGAGTACGAAATGTGGTAGTCTTCAGATTTTCTCTGCCTACCACATAGCAAATGTATGGGATACAGCGTGAAGCTTAATAAAAAACTGAAGTCAGCCACTGACGCAGTAAGTGCTGCATAAGGATTGTAAACAATAACTGGGTTGTAGTTTCGATTAAACACCCGAAGCAGCAATGAGAAAGAGAAGAAAAACTCCTCTTAGCAACTATTGACTCACCGTGCGGGAAAAGCTGGGCCCATGGTGTGTTGCAGAGAGAGGAGTTTGGAGGACTGCCTGGGATACGACCATAAGTGTATTTATGTGGCCCCTTTATATTATATTAATTTCCCCACTCAGATAATATAAAGTCGGCAGCTGGAGTTACGCTCAACGCTGTCTAGAATTAGGGAACGGAAAGAAAAGAACGGAGTATCTTTGACATCAACTTATAGACATATATATATATAGATAAAGATAAAATATATAGATAAAGCGTGATAATAGCGGAAAGAAAACTTAGATGTCGTATTTCTAAGTGATAAACAAAAAATGTTCGCTTATCATGACGCAATCCAGGGAAGTGATTATACGGATATGGTTGTAAGTTCAACATCAAGGGTAGTGGGAAGTTAGATAAGGTGCTGATATTTTGTTTCCCATATTTTATTTGTAGGGAGCAGGGCTTGTTATGGAAAGGGAGTGTGGTGAAAATAGAAAGGAGTTCAAAAGAATTTCTACTAATTAGGGACCTAGGCTAAATTAATAAATCAAAAATAACAATCATTCATTCTTTGGACACAATCACTATTAAGATTAACTCAGAGGAAGCATTTATATCGTAATTATACAAATTGGCCCAGAGATGCAGAGTTCCTGAACCCCGATAACTTCTTTTCTTTCTTTTCTTCTTTAAAAAAAAAAAAAAAAACTCCTTAAAAAAAAAAAAAAAATAATCTAAGGTAAATTCAATTTTATTAAACAGTTACAAATATTTTAATAGCATTAAGATAAATAAATGGGAGTGTTTCAGGAGGATATTGGATTTTGGATATTTCCTATAACTCTATAACGCAAAACTACTGGAACCGATTCACATAAAACTTTCATAAAAACAATAGCACACAGAACACATAGAGACTGAGGTAATACACAAAAATAGTAAAATTGACCATGTTTCTACAACAATAATCACAGTATTTAAATAAAAACAGACATTTACGCATCTCATAATAATGAATGTACAAAAAATTCCTCACTCCCAATAACGTTCCATTTACCATTTAATGTTGCCTCGAACAAACATAGATGCTGCATGACGGCACGTCTTCTACTGGACAATTTAAACGAAACCGTTTGGCTGGCTCCCCATTGGTACCTTAGCCAGCCCCCTTACTTCACTTGACATGGTCAAAAATTGATACATACTTAATAAATATTATATATTTAGTTATGTATTAATAATATGTATGTAATACTTAGATTTTCAAAGAAAAAGAAAACTGATTTCAAGTAAAATGCAATTATAAAGTACAATTGTTACGAATAACCCAAAAACTTGCATCAAATTCAAAATCGGACCAGCCATCAGCCATTTGCATTATATAAAAATATAATTGGTGAAAACTGCTTTTTTCAACAATAAAAGTGACGTCTATTAAAAATCATTATAATAACGACGAATTTTGGTACACCTAATGTTTACGAGTTTTTGGAGAATAAATGCAGAAGGGACATTTATTTGTCTCATACTTAGACTCATTATGCTTTTTACCACGGTTAGCTGTAGAGAAACCTAGCGTTGAATTTAATCTCCTTCTTAACTGGTATTCGAACCCACGCCCTTGGCGGTTTCTAAAGGCCTGAGTACACTACTAGCGAGTTGTGGGTGACATCTCATACCTACTTGTTGTATGCTGTATATTATATAATCGGTGAGTCAGGAGTAGAAATGGTAATCTGACTTCAGTCGGAAAGCGGAGGAATCTGTGCGTCTTGACTCTACTCCTACCCTAAGCCTACCCATATAGGAAAAATGTGGATAAATCGCATATATATTAAAAAATATTTATATCCCAAGTTGATTAACCTTGCAAGATTTTCAATCTTTCAACGACATACCGAAAGTCGAGTGGAGTTAAAGTGGCCACTGTTATGAGTAGTTAAACAAATAAACAGCTCTGAATGGCACTTAGAAATGTAAACTCCCTCTCTTAGCTCTTAAATCTTTAAGCAAATTCCATTTATTATGGTAATCCAAAATACAAAATTGCTTCTTACTCTGATATGTTTTATTAATTTATTTTATTATTTTTATTTATATTTATTAAATTTGTAAGTTTCACGCTGTATCCACATAGCAAGGTAGGCAGATAGGAATCTGGAGAACCTAGTGTTGGGCGCACATCTGCTCCCTCTTTAGGATTTCCGTTTCACTTTCCGCTGAGGCATTGCGTGCCGATTGGCGTGGAAACTTAACTGCGCTTTGCCTTGTTATTATGAGGAAATCTGCTAAACATTAAAAACCATACTGAATATTTATGCTGAAGTTGCAGTCACTACAGCAATTATATTATAACTAGCCATACCCAGCGACTCTGTTTTGCGATGATCATCTCAACCTAAAAAAACCTTGAGATTCGTAGAAATTTCTGAGAAATTCTCTCCTTTAGTAGTCCCCACACTCCCCAAGGTTCTTATGCAGCCCAATTTTGGATCATTTGCAGCTTTTATTCCAGTAACGCAAATCCCGTTTTATAATGTAAGTATAGGTAAATTGAAAACTCAGAGGATGGTTGAATGTTTGTTACTTTTCTTTCTACGAAAATCTTATTCGAAATTACTTTCGGGTCCTTAAATCCCTTACTTAAAAAAACTCGGTCCTGACTTTACCAGCCGCCTACGCCTCCTATCCTGCATAGCAGGGTGAATTCTCCAGAGGGAAGGCTGCCTAGGTAAAGTCAAGGCACCTGCTCTTTGGCCGCTTTCCGTCCGAATCGCTTATTACTGCTTGTTATGGCGAAACTCAACGCCGTAGCCTTGTTTCCTTAAGCAAGAGGAGCTTATGAATTATAAAATATAATTAGCTTATAGCCTTCTAAACGAAGTCATGGAAATAACTAGTTCAATTATAATACCCTTGTTATTTACATTAGTAGTAGTCATTTTAACACAAAAACTTTCAATAAAATCTCAGCATGTATACGTCTGGAACTCACATTTAAACCTCTCTCGTCGTGAAGTACAAAGATTCCAAATCTCCGCCAAGTTAGGGTCTACTTACCTACCGTAGTTGGTAACACTTTAACTTGGTACTCACACAACAACGCTTTTAGTAATGAGATCCCGTCGCCGTTAGCCTATAAGGTTGTTTTTTGAAAAGAAGCGGCGATTTTTATTATATATAATGTTTAGCTCTACATGCAGAAGGTTTTTTTTTATGAGTTAAATTACATCCATGGGCCTCGCACTGCTCTCGTGCCTTTTGTTTCTTTTTTTATTTATTATTTGTTGCATTTGTAGCATACTTCTAAATAGAACTACCTAAATTAATGGTATCTTAAAAAACTAGTTATGGGATCCTCACCGGACTGACTACTGTTTTTTTTTTTTTTCTTTCTCTCTCTTTCTTTTTTTTTTAGTCATTTGTTAAGTAAATTTATGACTCATTTATGACCTATATATAGGCGTGGTTAGGAGGAACCCAAATGTTAAGGCACTCCTTAAAATAAATAAATTGCCGCAATAAATTTTAATGGTGCAGAAGGAGCTAAAATTTCCAGTGGAGGTGCCAAGTGTATAAGCTAAATACGTGCACCGGAACGAAGTACATAAC
>JAKGSA010002125.1:0-19476 GCA_033558755.1 Philaethria dido
TTTAAACATAAAATGATCTGTGTCTAACCTTTGCGCTATATTTATTTCCTTAACGATATGCTCTACAGGTCTACAAAGCTAGAAAAAAAGCTTTCCATTAGAAAACCCGCATTGGAGTGTCGATTAAGAAGAGTTTTTCGAACCTTACTCATTTAATATAAATAATTAGCAAATAATAATACATTTTTTACAATGATCTTAATCAGAATCAAAAGTTTTCGTTGCGTTTTTACAATTCATATTCACTATCATTATCATGCGTTATTACTAACGCATAAGCTTTTTTTTTTTTATCGTGAGGAAATCCGTTACGGATACCCGCCCGATTGGGGACTCGGATAGGTTATGTGGGACTCCGTAACGGCAGACGTCGACCGTATACCCACTAAAACCTCACGGTGCTCCTCCTCGCTTCCAATAGCCGAGGCCACGGGAACACCCCAATTTTCCATTTACCTCGACGGCGGAGCAACGTATAAGCTACTACTTTACTGTAGTACCTATTCATATTAAATAACTGTGACCCCGCTAGGGATAGTGTGAAGCTATGTAAGTAACCTTACGTTATAATAATTAAAGAACTCGCTTTCACTGTTATCCTATTGTGGATAATTTGTTTGGACGGTAGAGTGCTCCCATTAAAGAGAAAGCTATGACACTTCGTTGAATTTAAACATACGCAATAACAAACCATTATATAAACGATTTGAATGAGTTATTAAGATTTTTTTATGATTAAGTTTATAGATGATTCTATAATATATAATTCTTTTAAGATATTCTTAAAAATAATAACATATTTATTCAACAAATTGTTTTTACTTATATTTTAAATGTAACATTTTGTAAGTTTGAAACAATTGTTGCACACATTCTCTAAACGTTTACGGAACTTTAGGTCATGAAATAAGTCCTTGCCTTACTAATCTAAATTCGAGAGCTCGACATTTATCAACAAACAATAGATATCTAGCACACGAAGTCATGTAATGTTATAGGTAAAAAAGTCTCTTCTATAAGTTACTATATATTGCTTACTAATGAAATTCAAAATATTAGATACATTTTAAACATGTTAAACTTCTTCGATGTTTTAATATAAACTATAAGCCGAGTCATACTGTTATTTTTTTTTTTCAAAAAATAATTGTAATTCAGTTTTCATTATCGCTGCGAAATTACTTTTAGACAATTACGAGTGAATTGGTCTTGATGTACATATTTACACTACTGTATTTCAATTTCATAAAGAGATATACTACAACGCTGTATACCTACTTTAAAGTAGGACAGACTTTGCATGAGCTATTGATGATGGTACATATAATACGTTACACAGAATATGACGATTGTCATCCCTCAAGTAGTCTAAAACATATAAAATTCATTATAATTTGTAGACATAGCAGTTATACTATGCTACCATATGCTATGCCCTATGCTATGCTACCATAATAACCCCAAGTTAACATTATAATTACCTACAAACATTCCACGAAATTTCGTTGCTAACAACAGATTGGTACGGTTAAAGGACAGGATAAAGTCAAAGGACACGTACTGTCGTCTTCCGGCTTTTTTACATGGTGTTTTTTTCCTTTTTGAGATGGAACGTCCTGGGTGGCAACCTTTGTTTACTTATAAAATTCTTCTGAATTGTAATCTGACCTATCATATCCGGTTTAATAACATATGCGTAAAATCGCAGCACTTGATTATAAAACAATTGAATTGTTACAGACTTAATAAAAATACACATATTTTTAGAATTGATGAATACAATATTTTTCTTTGAAATAAGTACGGAGTGTATTCATAAATTAATCACATATCCTCCCTTCACTTATATTTAATGAATGCTTAATGAAAATGAACTGTTACTGTTTATTTCCTTTATGTTTCAGTACACGATCCTTGTTTTGTATTAGTCACAAGACTTACAATACGTGTTTTCTACGAAAAAAAGATTCCTACAATATATTAACTAATTAGTGTTGCAAGTATGAAGAATATAACTATGAAAAAATAAAACATTTGCGAGACCTATGTAAGTATTTCTATGATTAATTGCATAAGAATATAATACCTAGTCATCTGACCTTCGATTATAGATACGCTTTAAGATGATTTTCTATATGTTTTAAAAGAATGCAAAAGAGACAAAAATTGTATCCTTTTCTTTTCTCATATAAATAAATAACTTATAATAAATATTACTAATCGACACTCTATATGTAATAGGTAAATAAGTTTTTTGGTGGTAGGAGGTTCGTCCTCCGTCTGGCTCGCGACCACTATCATGTCAAAGACGAACCGCCAAATATCTTATGATGTGTTCCGGTTCGATGGCATGTAAGCCAGGTTTTCCCATTCCCACCCATCCTTTCCCCAAAATGTGGTGGTTCCGAAAACGGAATACTACATTGTCCTCCTCTTCCATCTGTATCCTCTAGGTTGGCAACGCATCTACAACATCTCTGGTGTTGTAGATGTTCATGGGCGAAGGTATCCACTTACCATCAGGTGGTCCTTCTGCTCGTTTGCCATCCGTTATCCATAAAAAAAAAAATAAAAAAAAAATTCTTGCAATTCCATATACTTAATTCTACTAATATTACGTAACATAAGTACTATGGTTTTATAATGAACTACTAGTTAATTCTACTCATTTATATATTCTGTATGCATTATTTATATTCTCCTCTATTTATAGTTATAGTGAAGAAATTATACCAGTTTTTGCTGTGTTTACACATATTATTATTTATTACACTCATTTGCTTTCTCGTAAGATTTTATGACGTGAAACTTAACGTGTACTGGACATTTCTAATCTAATTTATTTCCCATTAATATAATGACGACATTTAATATATAATGTAATGCCTCATAAATTTGTAAGTTTATGTGAACTTCTAGTGAGTAATAAAGACTTCCTGTAATAAGTTACTGTGTTTGATTTTAAATTTTCAAAAGCGCTCAACAATAACTAATTTAATTTTCTAGAAAAATATATATATTTTTAAACAGCATTCGATGGACCTTCCTTATTTATTTGTAAATTTCTTGAAAATAGATAAACAAACAACACTATTTCTTCAGTTCAATACTTACAGTGAAGGTTTTACTTACAGTGAAGGCCTGTCGTGGCGCAGAGGCACAAGCGTGCGATTAAAAACGGGACAGGTTATGGGTTCTAATCCCACTCCAGGAAATAGAATTTTTCATTTCCTGAGTTTGGTAACAAGGCAAAGCGCGGCGTTGAGTGCCGCCACTCAGCACGAAATGCCTCAAATTCGTCGGAAAGTGGGGAACGGAGTGTCTTAACAATAGGTTCCCTCTGCCTACCCTACTTTATGCGGGATACAGCGTGAAGCTATGTATGTATGTAAGTATGTACTTACAGTGATAAATAACAATGGCGAATTATTTAATATCACTTGACATTACAGTCAAGTCTGCTAACTCCAACTACAACTAACATCAATAAAAGATGTCGTATCGATAACTACCATTATCGCGGCATTTGTTCATTCAATTATGAGACTATATGTTCTCGTTCTTGTTTCAGTTTCCGTTACCGCCAAGGGCCATGGCGCCGTTCTGACGCATCATAATGAGGACAGCAAGAACGGATATGAAAACTAAACCATGCGTAAAATCGAACGTAATGATTCTATAGTAACTAATAATAGACAGGCTAGTACTTCCAAGTTTTGGTTTTTTTTACCTGTGAAATAAAAAATATGCTTTTTTAACAGGTTTTTCAGTAACTTTTTAGTAATACTTCCAAGCAAGCTATTTATTATTATAAATTGTATTATAAACATAATATAAAGAAATATGATAGGATGCGGTTGGTATAAATTATATGACTACAAGAAGAAGCGCGAAAGTCAAGGTTAAATGTATTTTCTGTTTTTATAATATTATATGTAGAAATCTAAGAAAATTACAATTGTTATGGCGTAGTTGTATTATTTTTTATTTAAAAATATATAATATTGTTTGCGGTGCTATGTTTGAGCCGAAATCACTTTGTTTCAATGCTGTATTGAGGACTTTGTTAAAATTCCTTAATAAAAGGTAAACTTAAATTGATTTAAAAAATCGTAAATATTTTCAAAATCAAAAACATATATGTCATAGCGAAAAGCCCTGAAAGTATCAATATTCACTTTGAAGTTAAAACTCACTAAGTTTTGAAAATGCAACTTTACTCTTAAATAGCGAGTATGTGAGTTAGAAGCAAAATTTACGACCATATTCAAAACAGTAAGATTTTTTTATATACTTGTACATGTAAATACTGATTTTCAACATTTTAATTAAGCACAATTTAAATCTGCTCGAGTAGTATTTGCGTCACGACTAAATTGTTTCGTCGAATCTTCTATTTTCTTGATATTTTTTGCTTACTTAACAATAATGATTTAAACGATTTCTTATATATTTACGAGACTATTTAAGTTAGGTAAAACTACAACAAATAAAGTATTTCAAGCGTCTTTTTAACCGAGGTAGAACAAAAATTTGCTAATTTTCTATGTGGTTTTAAAATAGATTTTAATATTCTTTTTCCTCGAACGCGATGACATATTTCTTCTGTAGCTTTGATTTATTAAAAGTATGCTATATACATATCGTTATTACAGAATGTTGGCGTTCCTCTCGATTGAAATCCGATCCCATAGTAATGGAAACATATTCCTTCTTATACGTTAATAATTAATTATATAAAATTTATGTTATAAAGGCGTAATGACCAAAAAAATGTGCCTAAAGGCTTTGCCTTTACAAAGCTTTCTGCCTAAAACTCACATAAGAACTTATAAGAATGTCATTTAGTGATATTGAATAATAAATATGAATGTTTAGTGCGTATAATTTTTGCGTAAAATAATAAATATTGATTATTCAATGATTTATTATGAATACAATAAAAATCAAAAAAAAATATTTACAAATAATTCAGCTACCGCAATACAATGTCGTGTCAATTGATGTAACGTTAAAACCTAACCATAAACCATCTATAAGACAAGGAAAATGAGTAAGTATAACACAATGACCATGTAATTACCCATGGGAATTTTGAACTGGTCCTAATGGACGAACATACTATTTTATAAATTTTGTAATCGAATATTGTTCATTATATATGTCAATAAATCGTAATTTATTGATGAATGATGAATAAATGAAACATTTGAGAAGAATTTGGAGGAGGAAAATTATTTTTTATCTCTCTATTTTGTATAATACCTATTTTAGTCTAAAAATTCTTATAAAATATACTAATAATTCATAGCAAGCAATAAATTATTTGTACAGGAAATTTATCTAAAGCGCCAATACATATTGATTTGATGGCAATCTCAAGTTGGCTTTAATAGAAAAGATACATTAGACATACATAAGTACATCCACTGAGCGCGCCTTTCAATGAAGAACACGATATATCCGTTACAGTCGTCATTAAAATAAGATAAGAAAAACAACTCATATTTACATCTACATAAAGACGGCCATTTATGTCTTAGCACGACGAGAATTAGTGCATGACTTATCCTTACAGAGAAGCGGCGTGAGAGTATGATTGCAATACTGAGTTAGCAGTGGGTGGTTATTCTTATAATGCCTACCTGCGAAAAATTTATATTGCCACACAGTGTATTCCATTTTTACAAGATGTTGATTTGTTTATTTAGATAAATTTTATTACCTTTCAAAACTATAAAAACTTTCATTGGTTTTTTACAATCTTGTTTGTATGCGATATACTTCAGGTTATTATGTAGTGTGTAATATTTATTAAGTGTTAAGGACAAAAAGTTACCTAGTTAAATATTTAAACTTTTAATGATCTTACATAAGAATATAATAAAATCGTTTATAAGCAAATGGATGTGAATATTAGATTTGGCAAAAACCCTAATTACCAGTCCTATAGGAATGTAAATGAAATAATTATGTAAATATTAAGAGCTGTATTACCTCGATTCCATGAAATCTCTTATAGAAAATACCATCGCCGTTACGTTGCTGAGTTACTCAATCAAAGATGCCAAGGTAGGGCTACGTCACACAATCATGCTGGCCCACATACGTTTTGAAATATTCTAGCCCTTATTGTAAGCTACATAGAGTTTATAGAGTGGTATTAATACGGCCATCATGAAGATGAGTGGTTAAAAGCAAACACTGTTGTCTGTTTATAATAGCTATATATAATAACCCCCAACTTCAATGAAAATACATTGTACATGTTTGCATGTAAATATTTAAGAAGATAAGTAAATGACAACGAGGATTTCTTTCGTTACCTACTTCATGGAATGCCTCAAATAAATTACAGATAAACTTAGATGCGAAGTAAATCTAATCTATATTTTCAAATATTTTAATAGTAAAATCTGTTAACATAATAATATTTTCAAGTAATAAAAGTTAAGATGAGAAAAATGAACTGAAAAAAGAATAGGTTTCGTGAACTGAAAATCACTGGTGCAATAATCTATCTAGAAAATTTTATGGAACTAAAATCGTTTAATGTGGTGAGCACAAAATAAAAGTCATCGTCATATTTCATATATAATCTTGTAAGAGTATTTTATATCATGTTCAGTGTGTTCACAAACATGCTTCCCACTAATTTAAAGGACAGGCTGGTTTATTGAACTTCAAACACTTTTCTAAGTGACTTTTTTTTTTTTTTTTTTATGGATAACTGATGGCAAACGAGCAGAAGGACCACCTGATGGTAAGTGGTTACCTTCGCCCATGAACATCTACAACACCAGAGGCGTTGTAGATGCGTTGCCAACCTAGAGGATACAGATGGAGGGGGAGGACAATGTAGTAGTCCGCTATTGGAACCACTACATTTTGGGGAAAGGATGGGTGGGATAGGGGAAAACCTGGCTTACATGCCATCGAACCGGAACACATCATAAGATATTTGGCGGTTCGTCTTTGACATGATAGTGGTCGCGAGCCAGACGGAGGACGAACCTCCTACCACCAAAAAACTTAATATAAAGTGTTGTTTCTTACAACAAAATGAATGATATCTAAAAAATGTACATACAGTGATATATATTTGTGACCTGTACCTGAGATTTATAGTAAGGGTACATGATTGATTTTCTTCATGATAAAAATATTTTATTTACGTCTGAATTATAATATTTTTGAAATTACCTATCAAAACAAAATCGTTCTTTTTATAGCCAAAAAAAACAAGACATTAGAAAGTAAGCGCAAAAGAACTCTTCATATATTTTAATATAATAATAATAGACTATTTGAGTAAGAGCTCAAATTGCGTAATAATTTATTTCACAACATTACCACCAAAATAATGCTTAGTTTTCATATATCATAATATGATAACATTATCTATAGGTTGGTGGAAAATATACTGCGCAGAAAAAAATCATTACACGAAGTTTTGATTTTTTTTCAAGAGGTTAACGGCTATTGGCGGCGAGGAGGAGCACCGTGAGGTTTTAGTGGGTATACGGACGACCTTTGCCGTTCCGGAGTCCCATATAACCAATCCGAGTTCCTAATCGGTAACGGATTTCCTGACGATAAAAAAAAAAAAAGAAGTTAACTTGTCTATATAAATATAGAATGTAATACCTGGTTATACGTCTAAAATAAATAATATCAAACAATGGACTGAATTAAGCATTGTGATTTAAGTAAGCTTTGTATATTTAAAAATATGTCAATATTCCAAAATATTTTTTCCGTAATATCATATGATTCATACAAACATACTAATATATTATTAATTTTAAAGTTAAAACAAATACTTCAATAGAAGTGGAAAAGTTTTTGCACGTTGTGTAATGGCGCCAATACAATGATTTCTTGAAAAGATAACGTTTGACACGAAATACGTTTTACTCAAGAACATTGTAATACTTAGATATAATTTTAAGAATTGTATTGAAAGTGCTCTTTACAGCTACTTACAGATATTAAAATGTATAAATTATTTAATTAGGTAATAGTTATCAGTAATGATACGTATAATATATAGATTATTACATGTGATAACAAAATTCCCCTTTTAATTTATTTCTAAAATGTGATGAAAAATACAGTTATATATTTTACAATATTTTTTAAATTATGTTCACAATTAGGTACTTAATAATTAAACAAGTCTTATAACAAAGCGTGAAACAGGATATTAAGCATTACAAATAAATATAAATGAAACAAAAACCTCTAACTGAAACCGAACGTCATTAGACTTGAATAATTACTGAGAAACACTATAAGAGTGCACGCGTCTGGCGAGTGATCGGCCACAAAATACGTGGCATATACCATAGAATATACAACGCAGATATACCATGACACCAAACCATATGGATGACCTAAAAATGAAATTCCAACTACACTTACGACATGTTCTATCTAAATTGACATAATGTTTTTCGTTTGGAATGCCATGATAGATTAATTACCAATACAGAAGTATTGAAATGTGAAACGTGAAAATAAAATATAAGAGAAGTTAACTACCTTTAGCCCTTGAAACAATCGTATGACAACTGTGTTCCAACGTCTGATTGTAGACACGATCGGTTTCCGATTTCCATTCGCAGAAGCGATTAAATTTGAGTTATTTTAATTCTAGTTAGACATAGCGATACATTGAATTGTGCCACCCAAAACGTAATCGCATTTTCGAGCGGTTCGAAAAAAGGAAATATTGGCCATTTGCATACAAATTTAGAAAAACAAGCTTTAACATATTTCTACCATAGCATCGATGTCAGATAACTGGCACACAATACACGGATATTGATGAAACACAACAATTGGAAAATAGTAACAGTCCTTACAATAGTCTCTAAATATTACGCTGATGAAAGAGGTAAAGCTACGTATTCTAAATAATATTTTAAAATAAAAACCTTCTAAGAAACCAGATTTAAATATTTCAATCTGATTAGAATTTTTAATACATTAAATAATATTCGATAAACCAATGTCCTTATTAACAAAATAAGTATGTACATTCTTAATCAAATAGAATTACTAAATGTCAAATAAAGCGTCCGTGTTAGAAAAAAACTTTGTAGAAAAATTAAAAAATTTACAATTCTACTAACTATTTTATGTTTTTTTTATGCGGATACCGATGGCAAACGAGCAGAAGGGACCACCTGATGGTAAGTGGTTACCTTCGCCCATGAACATCTACAACACAAGAGATGTACTAGATGCGTTGCCACCTAGAGGATACAGATGGAAAGGAGGATAATGTAGTAGTCCGCTATCGGAACCACCACATTTTGGGAAAGGATGGGTGGGAAAGTGGGAACCCTGGCTTTTCATATGCCATCGAACCGGAACACATCATAAGATATTTGGCGTTCTGCCTTGACATGATAGTGGTATCATGAGCCAGACGGAGGACGAACCTCCTACCACCAAGCAAAATAATAATAATGTTATAAATAACAAAATAATAATGTTAATTTGTTTGCACCTGGTTCTAAATAGGAAATAAGTATTGACTTTCTCAAAAATATGTTATATATGAGAATGTCGTCAACGTCGTGACAGTTTCAAACCCATAACCACTGCGTGTAATCAGTTTTAAATGCGTTGTATGTAAATATTTTTATATAGAACCTTTTTGCTTATTATTATATTTAAGGTGATGGTCCATACATACCCTAATTATATCTGTGCCTTAATAGGTGTGGAAATTCTAGTAACTTACTTATTTGGTTTTTACCTTGATATTATATTTCTTTTCGGTTCGATTATTAAACGGAAAATTTTCTAACTTTTAACAAAAATATGGCTTATTTGAAATAAAAGTCATAGTCAAGTAGGTAAGTATTTTTTTTTTCAATCACGTCAATGACTTCTGTCACCTAAAAATACATTCACGTTGATAACATCTTATATGTTATTTAGATTCCGCAACAAAATGTACCTGCTCACGTTTTACTAAGAACAGATTTATGATAGAGATGAATAAGACCGAAAACGATCAACACTTAACTTATAAGATAAAGAACTATCTAAAATAATCCTTAATTACTGATTTTATAATTATAACATTAAACCATTATTTATAAATTTTCTTTCACATGATAAAGGAAATGTAACAAAAACTTACTCCAACCTGGGGCTAAGTTACTGACTCACTTTCCGCCCACAAGAGTTTTGTAGACAAACATACATACATAACTTCACGCTGAATCCTGCATATAGCGGGTAGGGCTTAATTCTAGTGTTAAGACACCTGTTCCCCCCACTTTGTAGACAAACGCACTTTTCTGATAATTATTTTCGCCGGTGGATTAAAAACCAATGATTTGTAGGTTTATGAGCTAGAATCGCTTCTGCCAATCTTATCTGTATGTATATTGATATACATATTTTGTCGGTACCTAATTCAGATGACGGATTAGATTTAACCCAATTTGTCTTCTTTAACTGATGATAAAACTGTCAAACGAGGCATGTGCTAGATATTATATCAATACGATTTAATATAGACGAAAATGTAACTGTAGAAGAATCGAAAATATTCCATTGCACAATACAACATAATGACGATTCAAAATTGTTCAAACTTCAGCAGAAACAATGTATAGTCAAGAATATAATTGAAAAGAAGTCGTATATCACATAAAACTCCAATAAATGTAGTAAAATATAATATATAATAAGCAATAACCTACGTCTAAGTTGATATGTCTATTACATTAGTCATGAAAAACTTAGGAAAGAACAATAATGACGTCACTAACTGGATTTTCTATGAAAATAAAGAAGCGTTTGCCGTGGCGATGACGCAGATTAAAGTGCTGTTGCATGTTCATATAAATAAAATAATAATTATAATATACGAACTATGAAATAAATAAACAACACTTACAGCCTACAAAAACTGGTTAAAGGGGAAAACTTATATTTCTTTCATTCGAATACACTTTATAACAGGTTACTTCAAATTATGTAAGAAAAACTTCAAGTCCGTCTGTACAATTTCGGTTTTTCCAATTATTATTGGGGTATAGGTATACAAAACCTTATTTTGTGTGTACAAAAGGTGCAAAACTAGTTTATTGTTACCAAAATTCCATAATAAAAATACACAAAATCGGAAGATAATCTGTGATGGACATTCGGAATATTGATTCACGGAACTATAAATCTATATTTATATTCAAATTATGACAAACGTACTGGTATGTTTTAGCTAGTGGTAGGTTTTAGGCTAGTGGTAGGAGGTCTGTCCTCCGTCTGGGCTCGCGACCACTATCATGTCAAAGACGAACCGCCAAATATCTTATGATGTGTTCCGGTTCGATGGCATGTAAGCCAGGTTTTTCCCCTTTCCCACCCATCCTTTCTCCAAAATGTGGTGGTTCCGATAGCGGACTACTACATTATCCTCCCCTTTCCATCTGTATCCTCTAGGTTGGCAACGCATCTAGTACATCTCTTGTGTTGTAGATGTCTACGGGCGAAGGTAACCACTTTACTATCAGGCGGTCCTTGCTCGTTTGCCATCCGGTATCCATAAAAAAAAAAAAAGCTAATGATAATATTATATGAAATTTAAATAAAACCGAGTTAAAAACAAATTATTAAAACTTTTAAATAAGTCATATGCACACGCGTTATACCAGCCACGTAACAAAACGCAAATATGAAAAGTTGACTTATTTTTTAGATTTTAATAATATAATGTACTGTTACTTTGTTTTTATATTCTGAAATCAAATAAATATTTTTTTGCCATTTGTTTATATTTTTTCTAAAACATTTCACTTAAATAAGGACGGATAAAGGAAAAGGAAGGGTTTCCGGTGAAACACTTTACTTACATAGCTCAAATCAATTATAATTCTAACCGGTTCTTCCGACGCGTGATATATGAAGTGCAGAATAAATTAATTTGTAGATGCTTACAATCAAACAAATTCTGGATTTTCCCATGTTATTTTATGTTACAGGAAATAATTAACGTTTGTGTTGATTGCGTATGGTTAAAAATATTATAAAACTCTATTACACCATGCAAAAATGATTTTTTTTTCGGCGTAAATATGAACAGTTCTTAACTGTACCTATGAACAATTTAAATAAGTACATACATTACATGCTCGTAGTTTTTTAAAAAATTAAATGCGCTTTTAACGTGCAATACCTTTTCACATTGGAATCATACATTGAACTATCTGGAAATTCGATTATTCGAATGTCTAATGATTATGAGACTGGTTAGCGGTTATACGTTGTAGTTTAAAAAATACTAAAATATCGCTAAAAACACGTTGAGTCCCTCGGTTTGATAAGACGAAGTGCGACATATGGAGTTTCTAGTCTAAAACCTTGCCTTGTCTAAGGCCTTCTAAAGGTAGAGTTTTAGACATTATCGAAAACAAAAAATAAAATAGAAGTTTTTTAAAGCGATTCTTAAAGCGCTTGTAGGTATTTCAAAATCGATAGTAAGACAGTTTGATTACCTCCCTAAATAAGCGTTATTGGTTCACATAAACGTCATAGCTCCTACGTGCCGCCAACACACTATCATTTTATTTCGTCTAAGTGTATTAAAAACCAAATATAAAAGTAGAATTGTTGAAGGAAAATCAATGTCAAATACTATTAAAACTACCATCAAAGGAATTATTTATTTATTTATTTGTATGACAAATTTTTACATTCTTTCAGAATAGGGCTGTCATTAGCTAAATTACCGATACTGAACAATGTCTTAAAATGCCGGATATTTACCAAAATTGAGTACTTTCCCCGGACACTACAACATTCAAACCGGGCTGGCCCCGAACGTCCTCTACATTAGGAAATAAGAAAATCTGGGAAATCCCGGACGGATGGGAATGCGAAACTACTTCAAGAGCTATATTTTCTAATGGGAATATAAAAATTTTATAAACAAAAATTAAGGATTCTTTTACGATTTTATAGGTACCTAAAAATATGTTGATGCGGGAATTTGCTTACGCCGCATAAAAAACACATTAGCTTTTTATTCAATACTGACATTATTTTATATTACATATAAATATCAAGTACTGAACCAGATATAATATAAATTGTAATAATTAATTAATTTTTATAGACATAATTATAGAAAAACCACTGAAAGGGGCTAATGAGTTATAAAAGAAATATCGCGACCATAACCTACACAAATATACGTCTTCGATAGCATTACGATTATCTTCTATTAGGTCATCGGAAATCATGTAACAGTGACAGGGACAGAAACTGGCTTTATATAGTCTTAATCTATAGATTATTACGTATTAATATATATATTAATACGTGAAGAAAAAACTTTGGATCCCTTTGTCTGAAAATTAAGTGGACGAAGGAGAATGAAACTTGGTACACTTATAGTTTATATAGCGAAGGAGTGCACAATGATAGTATTTTTTTAAAATAAAGCATAATAAATATATTAAATTAATAAAATAGATGTTACACACACTACCACAGTATGACATGCGTATTTATATAAAGTGACATATACATACATTGATAAATAACGCGTTGTTAACGCGTCAACAGGAACTCTAGTAATAATAATCAGACAATTTATTAATTATTCAGACAGCTAGTTACAATGTTTGATAAATAAAAGATTGCTGTGACACTGACGGCATTCAATTTTATTATATATAAACTATTGTATAATACAAGACGAGATTAATCGAGACGCTACGCAAAGTAAAGCTCCAAGGGCACACGTCGGACCCGAGTTTTGACCCCAAACGCTGTTGCTAAGCCGCTGATATGATTTTTATACTAAATTATAGAATATTTTTTCGCTTTTATCTATCGCTTTAAAATAATATGTCAGGTTCACTGATTGATTTATCAACGCCGATCATAAAATATTACAGCTAGACGGATGATGTATGAAGGACGAAGATGTTAAAAAATTATACATGGAATTTATTAAATCAATCAAAATAATAAATAAAAAATATTCTAATTTAACTAATAATTTAATTGGAGGATATTTTCAAAATTTTTTATGGCAAAAATTATAGCATTATTTTGTCATCCACAAGGCAGAGGAAAGATGGCCTTTAATCTAAATTGCTAGTAAAATAATATTGGTATTAATAAAATAGTAAGCTTTTAATATATACTACCTAATCATATTTTAAAAGATCTTACTAGTGCCGCGTTGGAAATACGTGCTAAAAATGAACTGATGATAATTCTAGAAAGACCGAGATATTTTAATGAATTATAGAGATTTCACAGTTATACCTCTTGCGCCTGCCTTTGTCGCGTAAAAATTAACTCTAAACCTTTTCGTGGTCGTTGGTAATATATATACACACATAAAAATAGGTATATTCTATATAAAAAAGAAGCAATGTTCTTGTAGTTTTAATCGAAAATACTCGAGACAGAATGTAATATTGGAAATATTTCAAGGAATTTCAAATACGTACTCATGAATCGACATTTGAATGCTTATAGGTTAACTATAATACATAGAAATTGCTCTACAGATGAGCAAATAAAAATGAATATATATTAGAATCGAACACATCGAGCTAAAGTTAGAATAACTATTTTTTATAAAAAAGGAAATTGAGTAAATGTATAAATATTTATTTTTAGTTAAAATATATGTTTGACGAAACACGACTAGAATAGAATAATAAAACATTTTTTTAAGTATTACTTATTTTCTGGAATATACGCAAAAAAGCAATTGAGTTGGTTTTTATAAAAAATATAATAGATATTTCGCCTTCCATCATTAATATGACAATTACTATTATTACATAACTTTCGCTAAAAATCACATAAAAATAATATTTTTGTAAACAAACAGGCTCGCAATAATTATTTCATGTTTTCGTGACATCGCGATGTTTACTGTTTGGCTTCGTGTGGATAGAATATGGTTGAACTGAAGCCAAGTGCATATTTTGCAAAACGGTGTAATAATAACCCAGACAGTGCTATATATCCCAAGTAAATCTTGATGTCATTTATGTCGCTGTCTGGCTGTTAGTCACATGACGAAAGCGTGTACTCGCTAAAAGGAAATGCCTTTCTGACATCGTAGCCATAGTGCGTATCGCAACAAAGTCTTTGAGTATATCTAGAATCGTCGTTTAAGAATTATCGTTCAATAGGTACACAAAAACAAGTATAAATCATAGGTATGGCAGTTATAAATTTATTGGTACTGAAAAGTAAACCGTGTATTATTTCGAGCTATAATTTATGTCAAGCGCTATTTTTTATTGCGTAATATTACCTTCATTACGAAGTTAAACTCAGCCGCATCTAAATAGTAATTGACGTCATAAAAGAACGTCCAAGAAAAGAAATGGGCCAGCATATCGCCTCTACTCAACTTACGTCTAACCTAAATCAAAATATAAACTAATGCCCATCGGTACAAGGTTTTTGAGATGTTTGAAAAGCTTTTATACAACATCACAAGTACAGATTGCATTCAATTATGAAACTAGAACAAATACTGCTCTATTTTCTAGTAGGTTACTCAAAGATTTTGTTAACAAAAGGTTTCAGAATTCATTTATTGATATTAAAACTTGAATTCAAAGGTCTTATAATGGGAATCCTTATTATATTATTCTAATTTTTACTTCTCAGGTGACCCCGTTTGTTAAAAGTATTATTAAAGATTTGAAACTCGACACCGCAGACGAGTTCCGAGATTGAAGTTCTCAGAAGAAATGAATGAGCATGTTCTCATTCATTTCTTCTGATTTATTTTTATTTTTTATGTTGTGTTGCAATGAGAAATATATTTAAAATAGTTATTTGAACTACTTTTAAACTAGTATAGTTTAAATATATATACTGCTTTTAATTAATAATCTACGTTATATCTTAAATTATATCTAAGAGATAAAACTACGATAGATATCTTTTGCGATAATATTTGTCCCCGTTATAATTTTGCCAATATTTTCATACTATCAAAATAAATATCAATATTCTTTGAGCTTTGTAGGTTTATTGAAAATTAAATTATAAACATTTTTTTTATATATTGTAACTAGTATGGTTTCTTTTTTAATATTGTTGAAGATATAACAAGACTTAATCGTCTACATTTAAAGAATCCTACAAAATATGACTAAATGATGACAATTTTACGCATCGAAGAATTTTATTTACCTAAGTTCAATTAAATTATTTAAGAAAAAAAAATGTTAGTAAAAACGTCCTACTGTAAGGAGTTAGAATCAAAAGTAGGAAAATATTTTTTCTAAACACGACTTGTTTTATGGAAAAATATTACCAATAATAACGTATACGGCAACAACGTGTATGAGAAAACAAATATATTTTTGTAAAGACAAAATTTGCACAAATGAAATATCAAGGCAAATAACACACACGATTGTGTTGCTACGGTTCATTAAAAATTTAATTCCACATAGTAACAATGTATTTGACGTAAGAGAAACGCTACACGTTTTAATTAATGACTTTAATTTGGTTTATCGCTTTGAAAATGTGAGGCAATACAATGTCGTATCAAGAGCTTTTTAAATACTCTGTTACCACAGGAATACGCTATCTGCAATGAGCCGTCATGTTTTATCATTAACTTGGAAAGATTAGTACAATTGTACCTAATATGACATATATATCACTCAATTTTGTTGATAATTTATAAAATAATAACGATTTATACTAAAAAAGATTATTCATTATACATGCTATATAAAAAAATATCTGAACATATATGTTTTGTAGCGAAATGATTTGCAATAGGTTAAAAAAGCAATCTACTAAGAATTAATCTGTTTTCGATATTTTTCTTGACTTAGCTTCATGTTTTATCCCTAGCAAGGTAGTTAGAAATAAGTTTCTAATATTTCATTTAAATAAAAAGACCCCCTTATTAATTTCTTTTTGTTTACAAAAAATTAGACACGATTAATTAATTATAATACCATTAATAGAGATCAGAATTGGGCATAGAGAAAAATGAAATTATTTATGGTTCCAAGATGAATGGATGGATAGATGGATCTAATTATACCCATAGTATCTGTCATTATATAGTGATTATCACATATTTCATACTTATAATATAATTCAAAATTTTCATTTTCAAAGAAATCCTTTGTTTTGAAGACGTAGTGCTATTGTCTTGAGAAGTTTGAACAGCCGGTCGAAGATAAATAGAGGTCGCTGTTAACATTTCAAGCAGTCAAGTTGATATTAAGACCGTTTTAAAACAATCTTATTTTAACATAAAATATCACACAAAATGTCAAATGAACGCTTAATATATCAAAACATGTTAGTTACTAAAATAATATATGAACAATAAACTTTGTCGTTATTATTTCACGTACAGAGTTGATGGTAAATTCTGCACGCTTTTATACAATATTCATGACGGTAATCATGAACTAAATAAAGAACAATCGTGACTATTGCCTGCATTTAGCATATTTACTTCTAGTGAAAATAATACTTAGCATAGAAACGAAAGTCATGCAACGAATTCACGTGGCAGTAATTACATAGCACTTAAAGAGTCACACGTTCAATAAGCCTTTATTTAGCGTCTAAGACTTCCATTGCATTGTGTAATAATAGAATAGTTCGAGGTACTTCAAAAGATCGTATTATGAAACTAGTTGATGTCCGCAGATTCGTTTGCGTAACATTTATGACCCTTGCCACGACTGCCTGCTGACTGACTGTTTCCATTTACCAACCACTAACATTAAAACTTGCACCCAAAACCGGAGCAAGAAAATGAAAACAATTTAAAAATAATCATTCCATCCAGTGATGATCCAGTCGAGAATCATCGCGTTTACAGTCAGATGCTGCCCCACTGCGCCAAGATGGCCCTAATTTCCAATGATTTTATTTTTTTAATCGAATTCTATCCACCATAACAACTTTTGCTAAAGCAGCATATACTTATTTCTTATAGTTTAGTTGTTCTATTACGGTTCTTTGTCAGATTTTCTAGATCTTTAATTTTTATGTGTCTATCGCACTGAAAAACTTTTGCTATGATGGCATTTGTATATATGTTACAGATTAACTATAAGTTCTTGATCAGAAATTTCGCTACTCAATTTTTTTATCTTAAAAAGATTACGAATTAAGTGAATTGAAATAATTTTGTAAGAATTTCTTAACGATATTTTTAATACGTAATATAAACAATTTTTTATTTATTATTATATAAAGACAATGTTTCATTTGTTTAAAATGCAAGGAATATAACAATAGGTGGATTTGACTCAATGACTTTTGAAATGAACTTACTGAATCTAGGAAGTAAATGACACAAGTCGTAAGTAATAGTAATAATATAATAGCTATAAAAAGTCTCTAAGTAATAACCTCCAATAAGTAATGAATAAAACAATTTAATAATTTAGTTTGGTGGTAGGAGGTTCGTCCTCCGTCTGGCTCGCGACCACTATCATGTCAAAGACGAACCGCCAAATATCTTATGATGTGTTCCGGTTCGATGGCATGTAAGCCAGGTTTTCCCCTATCCCACCCATCCTTTCCCCAAAATGTAGTGGTTCCGAAAACGGAATACTACATTGTCCTCCTCTTCCATCTGTATCCTCTATGTTGGCAACGCATCTACAACATCTCTGGTGTTGTAGATGTTCATGGGCGAAGGTATCCACTTACCATCAGGTGGTCCTTCTGCTCGTTTGCCATCCGTTATCCATAAAAAAAAAAAAAAAATATTTGTTCCTTACGTCATATAATAATAATAATGAAATTAGTATAAGTGAATTTTAATTCCAAAATTTGTTGTACAAAGAAAATCTGATTGGGGCTAATGTGAGTTACACCGTTTATTACGTGACGTTCCAAAAGTACAAATCGCGTATAAGCATTTATTTTTTGCTAAAATTTTAATTCTACACTATATTTTCTAGTTCCGCCTGTCGTGGCGCAGAGGTACAAGCGTGTGACGGTAAACGTGACAGGTTGTGGGTTTGATTCCCACTTCAGGAAATGTAAAATTTAGTATTCTCATTTCTGCTTTCTTCAACAAGGCAAAGCGCGGCGTTGAGTTCCGCCACAAGAAAGTGGGGAACGGAATTGTTGAAAGAGAATGGAGTGTCTCAACACTAGGTTCTCAGATTCCCTCTGCCTACCCTGCTACATGTGGGTTACAGCGTGACGTTAAAAAAAATAAAAACTTCTAGTTCTATTTTCTCTTGCACATAATTTGACCAGCAATGTATTTTTAATACGATTCAAATAGAACTAATACCGACAATGTATTTATTTTTGCACCGGTTCCTATTTAAAGTACTGGCGTCAAACCTAGTTTTGTTTTAATTCAATATTTTCTGTTTTTCTAGTTACAAGTATGTTATAGTATGTAGAAATAAGTGGACACGAAGACAGACGTTTTATTTATTTTTTTTTTTTTTTTTT
>JAKGSA010002126.1:0-24549 GCA_033558755.1 Philaethria dido
CGAAACACTTAAAATGTTGACAGTGGCATACGGTGAAACTGTTCTGAGTAAAAAAAATGTTTACAAGTGGTACAAACTCTTCCAAGATGGCCGGGAAGATGCCAATGACGAGCCTCGCTCTGGACGCCCAAGCACGTCAACAACTGATGAAAACGTTCAAGCAGTGAAGAAAATTGTTCTGGAAAATCGTCGAATCACTATCAGAGAAGTTGCTGAGGATGTTGGTATATCGCTTGGCTCGTGCCATGAAATTTTTTCTAACGTTTTGGGCATGAGACGTGTGTCAGCGAAGTTTGTTCCGAAATTGCTCATCATTCATCTTTGCTGGTGAGAGATTTTTTGGCCAAAAACAACACCACAATCATGCCTCAGCCACCATATTCACCGGATTTGGCCCCATGTGACTTTTTCTTGTTCCCAAAACTAAAGAGACCTATGAAAGGACGGAGATTTGCAACGATTGAAGAGATAAAGACTGCATCGCTGGAAGAGCTCAAGGCTATACCGAAAAGTGCTTATGAGAAGTGCTTTGACGATTGGAAAAACCGTTGGCATAAGTGTATTGTATCTGAGGGGGATTACTTTGAAGGGGACAACATAAATATTGATAAATAAATAAATATTTTTTCTTAAAAATACAAAGTCACCTTACTTTTTGAACACACCTCGTATATGGGATGCAGTGTAATGCTGAAAAAAATAAAAAATCTATAATAACAGTAGTTTCGCCTGTACGGTATCTATCAGTCAGTAATGCAAGCCTTTTGTTTAGATGACCCGTACTCTTCGGTAATTTAAGAAGCATGACATGACATGACGAAACAAAATCAGATTGATGAAAATAATTTCAAATATTCATTCACCGTGCTGGATTTTACCCCAAAATCTTCGTTTATAGTCATTTTCCAATTGTATCATAATAGCTACACTTTATTTACTAATGATCTACAATTTCAACGTGATACCAAATTATTTTTTTTTATAAAAATGCAATTTTTCCATTCTTACTAATATTATAAATGCGAAAGTCTTTCTGTCTATCTGTCTGTCTGTCTGTCTGTCTGTTACGCTTTCACGCCTAAACCACTAAACCGATTTTGATGAAATTCGGTAGAAAGATAAAACTGTACTTGGGAAAGGACATAGAATACTTTTTATCGCGAAAAAAATGGTAGAAGGGGACAAAATAAGGGATGAAAATTTGTATAAAAGTTCCTTATTGTCAAACATAAAATCATGTAAAATTGTTCAACTGTTGACAATTTTCACACCTAAACCACTTAACCGATTTTGGCAAATAGTCTAGACCTTGGGAAAGACTATAGGTTATTCCTTACCACGTTGCGCGATATAACCGAATTCCACGCGGGTGAAGCCGCGGGCGGAAAGCTAGTTTAGTATAACGTTTAAAAGTATTGTACTCTTTTTAAAATATTGAAATGTTTACATATACTAGTGTCCCCGTTGACGTATTAACAGCGCGTTGCCTAGCAACGTATATGTCACTTTTTATAAACATGGATGTCAAACCATGGTGGTGTCTGTTACATTTATTTAATTAATTTAATATATTTTTATATATTATTTTGAAATAATATTATCATTCTGCACTCCTTCACTATATAAACTATAAGTGTGCCAAGTTTCATGCTCCTCCGTCCGCGTAATTTTGATAAAAAGGGGTATAAAGTTTTTGCTTCACGTATTAATATATAGATATAGATATCATATATACATTACCTTGAACCGGCGTATAAATATTCATGTACAGGCAGTCTTCACTTTGATTTTTCAATCGGGGCAGTAATCTCCTCAAGTACTCTAGTCTGCCCTTCGGCATCTTTTCAAGGGTTAGCGTCTCGTTGGAGATGTCTGGCAAACGTTGAGGGCACACTGGTCCCATTTGATCTACTGTCTTCACGTCGTCCCATGGAGCTGGTGCTCTTGTTGGTGCGAATCTGAATGAAAAGAATACTGATTATAAAAATGGCTGGATGTATTGTTTTTGTGTTAAACAGTTAAATGTTGATGCTCGCTCGGAGGCTTATCGTTGTTGTAAATTTATTGTAAAATTTTATTTTAAAAGAGCAACTGTTGAGTTTCTTGCCGGCTCTTCTCAGCAGAACTGCCTTCTGAGCCAGTGGAAGCTTCCGTTAGGACTGACACTCTTAACATCTTTTGTAAATTGACGATTCAAAAGTGCTTGTAATAGCCTATTTGAATAAGAAAATTTCGATTTTTGATTTTCGTGATTTTCTTAACGAAATATTATGGAGAACAGAGAAAACGTAGTGATTCGACGCTCTATTTATCATTTTTTGACCATCTTAATCTTCAATTGTTTGTAGCAAATTTTAACTTTGCCTTGTGTCAATTAAAAAAATATATTTTTATTCATAACGCCTGTCGTCGCGCAGAGGCACAAGTGTGCGACTGTAAACGCGACAGCTTGTGGGTTCGATTCCCACTCCAGGAAACGTAAAATTTAGTATTTTCATTTCTTGAGTTTGGTAACAAGGCCAATCGCGGTGTTGAGTTCTGCCACTCAACACGCAATGCCTCAATTTGGCGGAAAGTAAGGAACGGAGTGTCTTAACACTAGGTTCTCTGGTTCCCTCTGCCTACCCCGCTATATGCGGGATGCAGCGTGAAGTTAGAAAAAAAAAGAAATTTTATTAATCTGCTCGTTTTTACTTACATAGGAGCGTAGTTAGAAAAAAACTAGTGTTATAACACTATATTTCTCACTTTTACCCCAATTTCGGGCAAAGGCATAAC
This sequence comes from Philaethria dido, assembly GCA_033558755.1. Lineage (NCBI taxonomy): Eukaryota > Metazoa > Arthropoda > Insecta > Lepidoptera > Nymphalidae > Philaethria > Philaethria dido. The sequence goes on from JAKGSA010002126.1 coordinate 2,779, forward strand.
TCAACGCTGCGGATTATTTTACCAGAGCAAAGAAAATAAAAGTAAGTTATTTTAATTTTTCATCGCTGCGTAGGAATCGAACCCACGATTAACCTCCTACAACACGAACTGTAGTATAAAATTTGGCATATCCCATTTAAATCACGATGATATTTAATAAGACAGCAACAAATTTAACTAATAAAATAAAACATTGTTTCAGCTTAAACATGCTGTACACGTCCAAGTTCAAGACCCTACCGAAACTATTTGTAATTGAATTGAAAATTCTGACGTCTTATGAATTTTATGATATAAATTTAAAGGCAACATTCAGTTATATTCTTGTAATATAATAATAATAATTCTTTATTCAAGTGACATTGACTCATTATGGTTAGTAAACAAAAATTTCTTACTGACTAGGTTAGTTATTATTACATTTTTTTTTTTTTTTTTTTTAATGTAAAATTTAGTACACAATTTAGCTTATCTTGATGTAAATAACCGACTTCAACAAAATGAAGTTATCAATTGGAATGGATTTTCATTATTTGTTATGGAGGAAGCATATTTTTTTCTGGGTAAACCAATTTCGATGATTCTTTTCTATATGATAGCTAGTAATGTAAGATCTGATGAATAGTTTTTGAGTTATTTGTAATAATTTTACTGTTTTACGTGAAGTCGATTTTCTTCTTTGTTAAAATTTTATTTTTCTCATATTTAAGTTATGTATGTATTCTAGTTTTTATGTTATTATAATGAACATAACCTGTATATCTAATTACATACATACATAGCTTCACGCTGTATCCCGCATATAGCAGGGTAGACAGAGGGAACCTAGTATTAAGACACTCCGTTCCCCACTTTCCACCGAATTGGACCATTGCGTGCTGAGTGGCGGAACTCAACGCCGCGCTTTGCCTTGTTACTAAACTCAGAAAAAGAAGAAATCCATTTCCTGGAGTGGGAATCGAACCCACGACCTACAGACAGGCGGTAAAATCTTTTTTATTATTTTTTATTAAATAGTTTAAATATGATTTGTGATTTTTTTTTTCATTTTTTAAATTTTTATTAAAATATCTTGATACCATACCGCAGGGCATATCTGATGGTAAACGCGATAGCTTGTGGGTTATATTTCCATTCGGGCGAATGATTATATTCAAATTATTTTCGTTTCTCCTCTGGTCAGATAACGCGACAATCAATTCTGCCACTCAACTCGTAATGCCTCGGTTTGAGTTGTGAGTTTCGAGTGGCAAAACTCACCGCGCTTTGCCCTGTTACCAAACCCAGAAAATGAAAATACATCGTTATCTGGAGTGGAAATCGAACCCACAACCTGTTCCTCTGCGCCACGACAAGCGTTTCATGCTATATCCTATTAAAAAAATAAAAGAAACAGCTAACAAATTAAAACAACAATAACTGAAAACATTTTCTCTATACTTAGAACTGCGAGTATGTTAATTAGACACAAATTTTACATTAACATACCTATTAGACCCAGTCGGGGGAGTCGCATACGGCACACCCAAGTACGCTTCAACCGGCTTCAAATATTTATGCTGATCCATAGGTAATATAACACCTTGTAATTTACCGTATCTTGTACCAATAATTCTAGTCCTTAACATAGAATTTCTACCACCACTAAAATTGTTACCACTAGAATTCGCACTGAGCAACAGAACTAACAATATCACTAGATTGATCCTCTCTTGAGATTCTAATTTACATTTCCTCTTCACTTTGCACTGAATATTCAATATGTTGCATATTAATTTAACATTTATCATATACTGTTTTATAGAATTGCATATATGTAAAGGCAGTTTGTGTAATGCCATCGTCATTATATATCACCTCTGTGGAATCATTTCCTTCATTAATATCATTAATTATCATTGCATCTTGTTGTGTGTCATCTTCTTGTAAATCATCAGTTATGGTTATATCTTGAGGTACTGGAACAACACCTGGAACAAAAAGTATAATTAAATTTTGCTTCAATTAAACTCAATCTGTCAAGAGTTCATTTTTGGAATGGAGTTTGAATTGCTTTAAGTCCACTTCTATAAGTTGTCGGACAAGTTAGACTAATCAAATTGTTTCACGTAAACAAAATGTAACAGTGAATTAACTGGAAATCGTAATTTATTAGACAAGTTTGTAATTTTGGACACAATAACCGAAATGTTTGAAACTATTTTGGAAGGATATTTGATGGATGGGATACTTCTGTTAAGATGTATTTATGATTATTATGCCTAAAATATTGGGATCGTTGTGAGTTCAAATTCTATTCAAAATGTTTAACAATATAGTAGATATTCATTGTTACTAGTGTCCCCGTTGACGCGTTAACAACGCGTTCTCTTTAGCAATTATATGTCACTTTATATAAACATGGATAACAAACGCATGGTAATGTGTGTAACATTTATTTTATTAATTTAGTATACTTTTTATGCATTATTTAAAAAAAAATATTAGCATTCTTCACTCTTCTGTATAAACTATAGTAGCTGTTCCGTCCGCTTACTTTTCGTACAAAAGGGTACAAAGTTTTTTCTTCACGTATTTATATATATAGATATTATAACCGAACTATACAAAATCTTCAATAATTGTAGATTACAATTGCTATTTTGATGTATGAGCTATATTTTTCTAAAGTCTCATCTAGATCTGTTCAGTAGATTTTATATGGAAGGGCAGCTAATATAGATCTACAACGTAGCCAAGGCCTCAATAGCATTATTTGTTTATAAATATTTGCCTAGTTTTTTAAAACTTTAAGTTACTCGTATATTATGGTCAATTTACACAAAATGTAATTTACAACTTAAGTATTGTTTCGATGCTTTGTTACTGTAAAAGTTTGACCCAGATATATTCAGCAGTTTCAGCATGAAAAACAAACACACAAACTTTCACATTTAAAACGTTAGCAAAATTGCAAAATTATATGTATATATAAAATATCTTTTGGTGGTAGGAGGTTCGTCCTCCATCTGGCTCGCGACCACTATCATGTCAAAGACGAACCGCCAAATATCTTATGATGTGTTCCGGTTCGATGGCATGTAAGCCAGGCTTTCCCCTCTCCCACCTATCCTTTCCCCAAAATGTGGTGGTTCCGATAGCGGACTACTACATTGTCCTCCCCTTCCATCTATATCCCCTAGGTTGGCAACGCATACAACATCTCTGGTGTTGTAGAGGTTCATGGGCGAAGGTAACCACTTACCATCAGGTGGTCCTTCTGTTCGTTTGCCATCCTTTATCCATAAAAAAAAAAAAAAATATTTGTAAAAATACCTTATAAAATATTTCCAAGTGAACCCCAGTAATCTCACAAAATCTCATAATAGCACAATATAAATAAATAATGAGTTAAACATGATAAAAGAAATCTAAATTACAGAAACGCTTTGTTTGTTGTACCTTGAATGAGAATTTTACAGAGAACCTCTGAAAACCGGATACAATGTCCGGTGCTATGCGCTCGTTATTGTTAATTTATTATGATAAAAAATTGTATACACAGCGTGTACAGGAAAATTCAATATTGAAACGGTTATATAATTTTTATCCGTTTGCCCTTTTTTAAAACGTCTGTCATGGTGCAGAGGCACAAGCTTGCGACTGTAAACGCGACAGGTTGTGGGTTTAATTCCCACTCCAGGAAATGGAATTTTTCATTTTCTGGGTTTGGTAACAAGGCAAAGCACGGCGTTGAGTTTCGCCACTCAACACGCAATGCCTCAATTCGGCGGAAAGTGGGGAACGGAGTGTCTTAACACTAGGTTCCCTCTGCTATATACGGGATACAGCGTAAAGCTATGTATGTATGTTTATATATTTTTTTTTCGTTTGTCCTTTTTTTAAACTGAATCTGTTGCGAAATATACGTTTCCGACGGTATCATCATGATTCTTTACAGGACAGCGGAGAGCTTATTCTTGATTATGAGATGATTATGAAAAAAAATTTTAAATACATACATAGCTTCACGCTGTATCCCGCATATAGCAGGGTAGGCAGAGGGAACCTAGTGTTAAGACCCTCCGTTTCCCACTTTCCGCCGAACTTAGGCATAAATTTTTACTCAGCCAAATCTAACCGGACCAAGCGTGCGACTGTAAACGTGGCAGGTTATGGATTTGATTCCCACTCAAGGGAATGAAAATATTACATACGAGTATGTGTAATGTTTTAATTTCCTCACTCAGGCAGCAGAGCAAAGCGCGGCATTGAGTTCCGCCGGCGGAAATCATAAGGAATAATCATACATATATATATATACATATATATATATATATATATATATATATATATATATATATATATATATTTGGTCTTATTTGCAGGAGGCCACGTGGTAAAGTCAGCATTGTTAAAATATCAAAATTTAAAGCCTACGTTTTTTACAAGGGATTACTCTGAGCTTTATATTTTATTTAATAATATTTCAATTCTGTTATGGTACAAGTGGAAATAATCCTTTTCATGTTTCATATTGAAAATGGTAGAAAAGGGTTAAAAAATGTTCTACTAATATTATAAATGTGAATGTATGTTTGTTTGTTATGCTTCTACAACAAAACTACTTAACCGATTATCATGTAACACCCATATTCTAAGAGGTATTAAAAAGGAAATATAAATAATTTTCACTAAGAAAATATTTTACCAAATATTATAGTCAGTCGAACGCCTGTCGTGGCGCAGAGGCGCAAGTGTCCGACTGTAAGCGCGTTAGGTTGTGGGATCGATTCCCACTCCAAGAAAAGGAATTTTTCATTTCCTGGGCTTGGTAACAAGGCAAAGCGCGGCGTTGAGTTCCGCCACTCAGCACGCAATGCCTCAATTCGGCGGAAAGTGTGGAACAGAATTGTTGTAAGAGAACGGAGTGTCTTAACACAAGGTTCTCAGGTTCCCTCTGCCTATCCTGCTATATGCGGGATACAGCGTGAAGTTAAAAAAAAAACAATTATTAAAAAGGTTGTAGGATATTTTTTAATGAAAAAAAGTAATTATATAAAATATTTATATATATATATATATATTGACTACAAGCGAAGCCAAGGGTAACAGCTAGTTAATAATAAATGCCGGAATATAATCTTATGCCGATTAAGAATTAATATCACATGAATAAAATTTTTATTATTGTTTTTCATATATTTCAATTTCTAACGTACTTCTAAATTATATTACTCAACATAAATTAAAATTTTAACAAATAAAGAAAACCGACTTCAAATAAAATGCACTACAAAGTAACGTTATTACGAATAACTCAAAAACAACAACACATCATAAGCACTAGCTATCATAGAAAAAATTATCATCAAAATTGGTTCACCCATTAAAAAGCTATGCAGTAACATACATAAAAAAACAGTCGAATTTCAAACCTTCTTTTTTTGGAAATCGGTTAAGATCATAATATCCGATACTTCAAACAAATGTGAAATCGATAGACATCGTTTAACATTGGGAAAAATCGACTGAAAGAGTAGTCCAATTCCTTTACCCAAATATCTTCTTTATGACGACTCTCTTATTAGGTATTCTAGTCAAGTAAGATGATAAATCAATAACAAATATTACTTTGTAATAAAGATAAGAGGCCTGTCGTGTCAGTATGACTGTAATCGCGACAGGTTACGGATTCGATTCCCACTCCAGGAAATGAAAATATTAAATAATATTTAGTACTAACCTAACCTAAATCATCTGTAAAAAAATGACTTGTGCGGTGTTAAGCTCCACCAATTAACACAATGTCCTAAATTCGTAGAGAAAGCGTCGAGCGGTGTGTCTTAACTCTACGTTCTCTATGACTAGTCTATTTTGCGGGACAGTGCGTGAACCTGCTTTTTGTATCCCAATATAAATTATTTTATCTTTATTGAAAAAGGTATCTACATTTTTACTTTACAATGCTTTAATTGAAAGAAAATGGTTCTTACAAAATTAAGTAAATATTAATCTTTATTTTAATTTAAAATTCATGAACCGTAATTAAAATATATAAAGTAATATTTCTAAGACGTAATAAAAATATATGAGGCCAATGTGGCTCAGTAGAACAGCATCTAATTGTAAACATGATTGGTTGTGGGTTCGATTCCCGCTCCAGGAAATGTAAAAGCTTATTTTCATTTCCTAGGTTTAGTAACAAGGCAAAGCGTGGCGTTGAGTTCAGCCACTCAACACACAATGCCTCAATTCGGAGGAAAGTGGAAAACGGAATGTACTAACACTAGGTTCCCTCTGCCTACCCTGCTAAATGCGGGATACAGTGTGGAGATAAAAAAAAGCTAACAGTTTCCCGCGACTTCGTGTGTTTCTGTGGACTATATAACCTACAATTTCGTTCTTCTACATTTTCGTAATATTTTCTCTCAGTGTCCACACTCCCCAAGGTGTCTATATTATACGCCCAAAAGTTTCGTCTGTACATTGATTGTCAGTCACTCGGTAATACAAGCGTTTCAGTAACCGACTTCAAAAAAAAGGATAAGTTCTCAATTCGACTGTAACATTCTGTTATTTCGACTGTAATATTTTGTTATTATATGTGTGTTACCATATATGTGTTACCACATAACTACTAACCCCATTAAATTAATTTACCCATGAATTAATTTTGATGATTCTTTTTTTATATGATAGCTAGTGTTTATGGAGTTGTTAAATTGCTCAGTTAAATTTACCTAATAAAACTCAAAAACGACGCTGACGTGTAGTTTTTGAGCTATTCGTAATAATGTTAGTTTGTAGTCGGTTTTTTCTTTTTATTAAAATATTATGAATGTTTTATACAGTTTTACCATACCAGGCCAAGCTTGTTAAAGCATACATAAATGAAAAACTTATTCCAAGTCCTGGAAACACTAAAAATAATTGAATTGTTCTAGTACCGGATATTCTACCAATAACCCATAATAGGTTTTGAATAACAATCGCCGATGGTAACTGTTATTTGATCTTTTTTCCAGCTATTCGCTTCGCTCGACTTCGCTCGAGATTCAATTAAAAACATTTATTCTCAAATCCTATGTTTACAATGTTTCGATTCGACCAATTTTTCGGGGCAGCGTTAAGCTGATAGTTTTAGAATGAAAAAAAGGATTACATGACATGACATGACATAGATTTTGAATATATATTGTTTTTATTTGAGTCATGGGATTGAGGTGATGGAACGTTTGACTGTAAGCGCGATTGGTTCTGGGTTCGATGTCGACTCGAGGGAACGATTGTATTTAAATTATTTTAATTTGTCTAGTCTGTTAAGATAGAACGTAGTAGGGGCCGCCATTTAATTTGTGACGTGTCGATTTTGACCATAATTTTTTTTATATACCACGACGGTGGCAGCAAGACACACGGCCACCTGATGTTAAGTTGCAAGTGGCCTATGGACAGCTGCAACACCAGGGGCATCACTTCTGCGCGTTGCCGACGCCCTTCGAAACCTATTTATTCCCTTTTTGAAGGAACCCCATATTGTAGACCTCTGGGAAAGAAACCTTACTCGGCAGGGAGATCATTCCACAATTGGAGAGTCCGCGGAAGAAAGTTCCTTTGAAATCAAAGACTGTTCGGGACCATTTAGGCTCCAAAGTGTGGTATGAGAACTCCTGTCGATGGCGAGAGCGGTGCGGCTGGTGAAAAGTAGCCGTGGGCATCAATTATTAACAGGGTATTCTATTTCACTGAATATGAAGGTATATGCTCGAAGCTGCATTATCCTCATATGGCATCAAACTTACCGTCATCGTGGTGGCCTAATAATAAATTTAAATATTTCAATCATCAATTTTCTTCACATATTTTTAGCTTCTTTGCTTTTTCTGTACACTTAGCAGGGTGAGAGCTGGAGCAATCTGAGAACCAAGTGTCAAAACAATTGTTGTTAAGATTTTTCGTATTGTAATTGTAGCATTGCGTGCTGAGTAGCTGAACTCAACGCCGCGCTTTGTTTTTTACCAAAGAGTGAATGTAATATGGACTGCCATTGACCATGCGAGCAAAGCCGCCGGTAACAGCTAGTATTATAATATATATTGGAATTTCAGTTTGAAAGATGAATTTCAAATAAGCGTCAGCTTGCAGGATGATTGCAAATCAATTACGGATATCGCCACATTTCGTAGCAATAGATCTTATTCAAACGTCACTTTAAATCACACTCAGCCAAACGCTCGACTGATTTATTTGATATTGATTATTTTATTACGAATAACTCCAAAACTTTTGATTAATTTTAAATGGGATAACATCAAAAGTATTAGCTATCATATAAAAAAAGAATAATCAAAATTGGTTCATTCAGTAAAAAGTTATGCGGTAACACATATGAAAGTAATTAAATAAAATTTAAACGAAAAAAATTGACATATATACATAGCTTCACCTTATATCACGCATATAGCAGGGTAGGCAGAGGGAACCTAGTGTTAAGACACTCCGTTCCCCACTTTCCGCCGAATTGAGGCATTGCGTGCTGAGTGGCGGAACTCAACGCAGCGCTTTGCCTTGTTACCAAACCCAGGAAATAAAAAAAACTAAACTTACATTTCCTCGAGTGGGAATCGAACCCACAACCTGTCGCGTTTACAGTCGCACGCTTGTGCCTCTGCGCCACGACAGGCGTTATAATACCTACATACAAGCTAGTAAAAATATGCTAAAAATAACTATTATTAAGCCATATAGTTCAGATGTAAGAGATATGTTTAAGTAAATAGACGATTTTCTCCACATAAAGTGTTGTTTTAGACGCCCCGCCCATACTTTATTTTGACACCTAAATGGCGCAGTCGTTTATGTTGATATTTCCTTTGTAAATATCTCTCTATTTTACTATCTACAATATCTTTTAAGCTTAATACTATTAGTTAGGCCTGTTATGGCGCATAGGCACAAGTGCGCGACTGTTGACGACAGGTTGTAGTTTCAATTACCACTTCAAGAAATTAAAATATGGAATAATATTCCATTCGGCGGAAAGTGACTAACGGAATCGTTGTAAGAGAACGGGGCGTCTTAACACTAGGCTCTCAGGTTCCCTCTGCCTACCCCGCTATATGCGGGATACAGCGTGAAGATAAAAAAAGAAAAACAAGAATAATATTTAGTATTTTCATTTCCTCGCTCTGGTAGTAAGGCAAGCGCAGCGTTGAGCTCCGCCACTTAGCATGCAATGCAGGCAGAGGGAACCAGAGAACCTAGTGTTAAGACACTCCATTCTCTTTCAACATTTCCGTTCCCCACTTTCCGCCAAATTGAGATTTATCCAGAAACTTTCCAGGAAAAATACGATATAATATTAATAATATATCAATTTTCCTCTGAAAGGTTTCTGTGTTCGCAATGAAGACAATTGTAAAATAATCTGGATCGTGAAACAATTTAATTTGAATTTTACTCAAGTGCCTACACGCTCTGACGGCCGCTTATAAAGTTAATATGACATTGTTTAAGGAAGGAAATATTACGCTCTTGTTCGTACTTTGATTAATTTATGCGTTGTTGTGTATTAAGAATTTCTAATGTCTATTTTAAGGCCATTTTTGCTGACTTTTCTAGTGTTTTTGGTATTGTAAATGTAAGCTTTTTTAGCTTCACGCTGTATCCTGCACATAGCAGGACAGGCAATGAGAACCTAGTGGTAAGAAAATACCAAATATTATTTAATATTTTCCTGGAGTTAGAATCGAACTCGCAGTCTGTCGTTGACACCTGCACGTTTGTGCCTCTCCTTTTTTTTACGCTGTATCCCGCATATAGAAGGGTGGGCAAAGGAAGCCTGAGAACCTAGTGTTAAGACACTCCATTCCCCACTTTCCGCCAAATTGAGGCATTGCATGGTGAGTGGCAGAACTCAACACGCTTTGCCTAACGCCTTTTTTTGCCTACCAAACGCAGGAAACGAAAATACTAAACTTTTACATTTCCTGGAGTAGGAATCGATCCCACATCTTGTCGCGTTGACAGTCGGTGCCTCTGCATCACGACACACCTCAATATATTTTCTATCTAAAATGTATTTTCGAATACAGTAAAATGTTATGCGGTATGAAAAGAATCTATTAACGCCTGTCGTGGCGCAGAGGTACAAGCGTGGAACTATAAACGCGACAGGTTGTGGGTTCGATTCCCACTCCAAGAAATGGATTTTTACATTTCCTGGGTTTGGTAACAAGGCAAAGCGCGGCATTGAATTCCGCCACTCAGCACTCAATGCCTCAATTTGGCGGACAGTGGGGAACGGAGTGTCTTAACACTAGGCTCCCTCTGGATACAGCGTGAAGTTAAAAAAAATCTATAACCGAATGTAGAACCTCATATTTTCGGAAGTCGGTTATAATTTTTCTAAGAAAATCTCATTAATTATACACGTTTCAGTGAAACCAGATGTTTTTTTTATTTCAATTCTTCTTTAAAAAAAAAGCCTTGGAGAGACTACCTTTTAATTGGAAAGCTATTTTACGATATCGACAAAAAAGCCGAAGGCCAATCAAAATGGAATTGAGGCGCGAGTCACGTCTGGAACATAATTGGGAGAAAATATAATTTAAAATGTTCAATTGTACTTTATTAGGTATTTCTTTGAATTTTAGAAGATTGGTTCACGCTTCTTGCATAATGGGGTAGTCAGATAGAAGAAATTACCTAGTGTTAAGAAACTCGAGTAGAGAACGAGTAGTTTTTGAGTTATTCGTAATATATAACATAATACTACACTTTTATTGAATTATTTTGTTGGCTCACACCTTGCATAGCAGAGTAGTCACAGGAAATCTAGGGTTAAGAAAACTCCTCCAGCGTTCGTCGCTTTCGATTTATAAATATATGGCATTTTAAGCAACTCATAATCGCGTTATATGTTACAGGAACAGAAAATGAAAATATTTAGAATTCAACTATGCCCTCAAGAGAGGCTATCATGGCTAATAAGGGCAATATGACTATAAAAGCATGAATGATTGTGAATTCGATTCCCCTCGAGAAAAGATTATATTAAATTTATTTTCATTTTTTTTTGTTCTGGCGAGACGAAGCTCACATTGATGAGTTTCGCCATTTTGTATGCAATGTGCTTGAATTACTGCCCTTATAATACCCTGATATTCCGATCACAGCACTTGGAGCATTGCAAAAGTAAATAGTGGAGATCTGCGCCAAATGCTCTTTTTTACCAGAGTAGAGAAATTAATTTAAAAATTATCTTTCCACTGAGTATTCGAACCCACAACCAATCGCGTTTACAGTCAGACGTTATTCTACTGTACCATAATTGGTTCATCAATTAAAAAGTCAAATCCCGAACTATTTGCACAAAACCTCCAAAATCGGATAAATTTCCTTAATTAGACGAAAATTAGAAAAAACGTTCTCCATACAAACTCATTGAGGTACGTTATTACTTTGAAAGAAGGAAGCCGCGGGCGAATTCAACTTAATTACAAAGTTACACAACCGTTCAGTTTACTAATTATAGCTGGCGCGGAATTGGAACGCAAGGCTTGGTGACAGTGTATCTGTGACAACTCAAACAGATATATTTGGATTTTTTAGGAAAAGTTATATTGATACTCTCTCTCTTTCTCTCTCCTTGTCACCCCATCTTATTGTGGGATCTGCTTTCTTTATATTTTCTTCCCATTTCGCTCTATTGCATGAGTAGTCCACGGAAACTTTCCTGTTCAGTTTAGAACAGAGCCTAGATATCAGTGGTGAGGGCTGAAAATTTTAGTTAGGCAAGCCTGTAAATTTAGAGAAGCCAATGTATATTTAGGGAAGTCGGTACATATATCTAGGGAAGCCGGTATAGGATGTGATGGTATTTAGTCAGTCTGTCAAATTTTGGCGATGACCTTTTTTTTTAGGTGATTAAAATATCAGAGCTTGATTTTAAGGTTCACTTTTTACAATTTTCCAGGCGACCCTTCTTTTTGGTTCCACCCCTTATTTAACTTTGTTTTTTTGCAAACTTCGTTACAATTCGAGCTTCACATTTTTCTGGTGACCTTTTTTTTAAGTTTCATACTTATTCTTTAAAAACTTAGGCAAGGTGGTGGGAACCGTCTGGTGGGAATCGCCACTGCTAGATATAACCCTTCAGTGACTGGTATTGATTTTGTTTATTCCACTGTGGCTCGAATTACCAATTCTGCGTTCCTGTGATATCAGCTGTTATGTCAATATACTCTGGGATATTTGTATTACAAAGACTCTATCAGAATATTGGTAAAAATACGTGTTAACCTTGCATTTTTAGCTTCACGGTTTTCCGCAAAATAAGACAGACAGGGAGAAGATGTTCAAAAATAGTAAGAATCTGTTCAAAACTCTGTAGATCACATTTCACCTGAATTCATAATTTTGTGTGTTCTGTAGCGGAACTCAACGCCGCGTTTTGTTACCAGAAGAAATGATCATTAGGTCATGGATTATGTCCATTTGGCATATTTTGTTTCTCTAATATTAATTATGAACGTTTAAATAGACGAAGAATATTTAGTAATACGGGAATAATAAATTTTATACCTTCAATAAGATTATGATGATTTTTATTAATATCTTCAAATATAGCAGCGCCTCCATCATTAAATTAAATCACTTCTCTGAGTGTGGATCGAACCCAGAATCATGAAGTTTTCAGTCAAATATTCCACTACACTAGGATACCTTAAAAAAACAATTACAAAGAATAAAAAACTAAAAAAAAAAGGTACGCAATAAATAAAAAAGAGCTCTAGTAAAAAAAGGTAATAAATTTAAATTTTTATTAATTCTCATTAAATATTTCTATCCAATGATTCAACTTAAATCCACTAGAGACTTAGAAACGGCGAATTTCTAATTATTTTCGTCGGAAATTTATTCGACTGTAAATGCTATATTATTATTTCTTTTTGTTTTATAAAGAATTTGGAATAATTTCTAGCTTTATTATGCATACATACATAGCTTCACGCTGTATCCCGCATAAAGCAGGGTAGGCAGAGGGAACCTAGTGTTAAGACACTCCGTTCCCCACTTTCCACCGAATTGAGGCATTGCGGGCTGAGTGGCAGAACTCAACGCCGCGCTTTGCTTTGTTACGAAGCCCAGAAAATGAAAAATTCCTTTTCCTGGAGTGGGAATCGAACCCACAACTTGTCGCGTTTACAGTCGCACTGGTCTCTGGACTTACTCTAGTCCACGACAGGCGTTTCATAAAATTTGTAATAAGAAATTTTACTTAATATTTGTAAAAATCATCAAGTTGGCAAGAGGAGGGTCCTTAGGACCGGGTCCAGTTAGTAGCTAGGGGTATCAGTTAAAAGTTACTTTTGAAATTGCTAAGCATTAACTTTTTATTTTATGAATACAATTAATTAATTTCGATTTTCTTTAAATAATTAAACACAGTGCGGAGTTGAATTACGTCATTAGAAATTCAATGTTTGTCAAATTTCGGCGGAAAGTTGAAAGTTGAAACTAAATTCTCTCTATGTGTTGTGTGAGAAATAACATGAGGCTGAAACCTTCTTTATTATTTTTAACTTCACGCTATATTTTGTATAGTAGAGTTATCAAAAAGAAATCGCTTTGTCTTGCCTAAGTGGAGAAACGAGAATCTAAATATAGATGTTATCTATTTCTATGTAAAAAACTTTAAAATATAAGTAGTCGAGACGGGATCAAAACCAAAATATTTGCGTCTACAATCAGCATTGTCTCACTGCGACACTGCACGATAGCTTCAATGATAACATTTTTTTTCTTTTAACTTCACGCTGTATCGCGCATATAGCAGGGTAGGCAGAGGGAACCTGAGAGCCTAGTGTTAAGACACTCCGTTTCTCTTACAACAATTCCGTTCCCCACTTTATTTTTATAATCGTAGAGAGTTTGGCCTAAAAATGGAGAACAGTGTCTTAACACTACATTCTGGCTAAATAATCTTCTCTATGGGAAAAAAGCGTATAGTACATAAATCCTAACCTAACTAGTAAAATTGTCGCCAAGTACATATTTCTTGGTACAACAAAAACTTGGCGCTCGTGTCATAGTTTAAAAAAAAAGCAAAACATTTACTACTGTCAAGTGGTGTTGCCAACAAAAAAAATTAAAAAAAAAACTTGGACACAGTTGCAAGAATGATATAAATGCAACATTTAGATAATAAATATACAGTATCGACAATGTGCCAACCCTAGCTCCAACGCACTTTTATTGCTACGACCCCATTTCGACTGGCTAAGCGGTTTTTAGAGAATGAAAGAAAAATATTATATTATATATATTGTTTTTTTATATTTGATATCTTGCAAAGTTTACATTGTATAAACAATAGTAATGGGTTCGATTTCTACTGTTTTTAGTTTAGAAAATAATTAATATCTTAACAAAAAGCTGATTTTTAATAAAAATGCACTAAAAATATAATTATTACGAATAACTCAAAAACTATTTATCAGACCTTGTTTAAACACCAAACACCTAATTTTAAGCTTTCCAGCTATCATATAATAAAGAATCATCAAAATTGGCTAACCAGTAAGGATTGCGCGGCAAGCACACAAAGAAATACAGTCAAATTGAGACCTCTGTTTTACAGTTGGACACAGCTTCATAGATCTTCCCGCATAGTGTCTAGTGGCACAGTGGGACGACCTCCGAGTCTTGGCTTTTTGATAATTTGTGGAGTTCGATTCTCTATCCGGTGAATTGATTATATACTTAATTTAATTTCCTCGATCTGGCAAGACAGAACGTAGTGTAAAAATTCCACCACACAACTTACGTTTTTTTAATTATTTATTGATTTTTAGCTTCAGCGCTGCATCCCGCATATAGCAGGTTAGGCATCTAGATTAGGTTAAGATAACCTGGTGTTAAAGCTGCTCCGTTACCCACTTTCTGCCGTAGCCAGAACATTGCGGAGTAGTAGAACTCAACGCCGCTTGCCTTGTTGTTATAAACCCAAGAAATGAAAAATTCCATTTCTACAAGTAGGAATCAGAACCCACAGAAGCTTCATTCGCGTTTACAGTCGCACGCGTGCCTCCTGTGCCACGACATGCGTTTTATGTTTATATATTAATAACAAGAAACCACATAACAAAATTTATAATAAGAACGATCTCAAATACTAAAAGATTCCATTAAAGAACAAAAAATTCATCATACACTTTCTGTTGAGTAATTTTAATTTATTTCTTATGAGTAGCACAGTATTGATGTATAGAAAATGTAAACAATACTATAGAGAATATCTCTTAAAGTTCTTTAGATAATAATATTACTTGACAATATTATTATGATAATATAAGTCAATTTAGTCAATTCTGCGAGAACTCTCGACAAATTAAACATGTATTTGCTCTGCAAAACAAAGCGACATTTAAAGGATTACTTTGTCGATCTCTCTTCATTACTTAACACTTAATCTTGTTTTTATCACACTGTAAATCTGACGCCATTTTGTCTTTACAATTAAATCTTATTTTCCTAACCACTCCTCCATCTATCCCAATCCAACATCAACAATGGTAAACACGCGCCCAAATTCAGACTACTAAGGAATTCAATGGTATTTCCTTACGTTATTACGTAGACTTGGTACCTGTTTTGAAAAAAAGGTAACAGACTTCAAATAAAATTCATTATAAAGTAAAATTATTACGAATAACTCAGAAACTACTACTTGAGCTACTTATATTATAACTAGTTGAGCTCTATAAATCACTAAAAACGTCACTATTTGGTCGAAAAGCGAAGAAGGGAATGTTTTGACACAATGTTCTCTTAGTCTACCCTACTTTATGGGAAAATGGGTGAAGTTGAAAAAACGAGACATATATTAAGAGAAGAAACTCCTTAGCAATCCATAGATTGAACGTGCGGGTGCCAGGACCATCGCGTTGCAGAGGGAGGATTTTGGAGAGTGCCTGTGACTTACGACCTAAGTGTAGGTTTTAAGGGGCCCCTTTTTAAAATGCGTATTGACATTCGCCTCCGCTTTCTACGCTCTACTCGAAAGATAATCTTTCGAAATTTGGTTAGATAGAGAGTAATAAAGAGACTAATGCCGCCTTCGAAATACGTGCTAGATATGAACTGATAATAGTTCACAGACAGGTCGAGATCTTTTAGTGGATTATAGAGATTTTGCTGTTATACCTCTCGTGCCATCTCTACGTATGAGAATTAACTCTATGAAGTTATGAAAAAAATTGTTGCAAGGGCTATAGTGTCCAACGTACTTGCATAGCTATATTTGTGTAGTCATTTAGACTTCACTAATACGACTGAAATGTTGAAATGAGATTATATTACTACCGCGCTATTCGAAATATTTTATTTTATATGTGATATTCTTATTGAAGTAAATTGATATGTAATAATAATAATAATATCCTTTTATTATTGTACACACCCATATTGATTACAAAGAGAAACATGAAACAAAAATAATTAAAATTTGGCGCAAAAGGCGACCTTATCCTTTATAACGAAAGCGATCTCTTCCAGGCAACCTTAGGGGATAGGAAATAAAAGGAGGAGGAAAGGGGAAGTGGGCTGGGGGTGTTAACAATACACAAAAGTAAAATACGATAATATGTAAAATAAATATACAACTATATAAGTAATACATACAATAAATATATACCATAAACATACATATGTATATATATATATATATATATATATATATGTAATAATAAATTAAAATTTCTATAAGTATTAAGTATTTTCTTAGTCTACTTTCTGATAATTTTAGTGATTATAATATTTCACAATTTAATTTTTACAGTGATATTGAAGGTCGTCGCTACATTGATCCGCCAATCAAAACAAACTGAGCAATTACTTGAAGTTAAGAAACTTTTTCTTTCCGACATGACTTTGTTATGTAGTAACAATCGAGAGAACAGACGGACAGTCCTACAAATGTCAGTGTGGCAAGAATGGCTTATTGCTATGGCATATATACACCCCAAAAATGCAGAAGAACAGAAAATATCGGATATGGTATACTCCTTGTTTAGAATGTTGTTGCACCATGCTATTAAACATGAGTATGGTGGATGGCGAGTTTGGGTTGATACACTGGCTATTGTTCATTCAAAGGTAGGCTTCATATTTATTTATGTATTTATATATACTTAGGGTAATATACTTTGTTAAATGAGTAGATAATGAAATGTATCTTATAGTCAATATTAGCTTTGGTTTCTTTAACTGTCTTATGTATCGTGATATTCGTAAACATATGGCAATTATTTTTAGAAGCGTGAAATAATTATTATAATGAATTATTAGTATAGTTTTAAAATTTTAAATTTAAATATTACATTTCAGGTATCATATGAGGAATTCAAACTTCAATTTGCCCAAATGTATGAACATTATGAGCAAAGACGAGCCGACAACATCACCGACCCAGCTGAGAGACAACAACGACCCATTTCCACTATATCTGGTTGGGACAGACACACGGACGGACCGAAATCCAAAGTGCTACAAGATACCGACGAGAGCGTTGACAGTACCCCAGTCTCAATAAGAAAACAAAATGTACTAAACCATGCGGCTCAAACAGAAATCGGCAAAGGACTTTCCTTAAGAGAAGTGGAATCGTGTAGGTGTAAAAAAAATAATGAAATCGCAGAAGAGAGGACTACAGTAGTGTATAGTGAAGTGTGTAAAGTGCATAGTCCAGTTAAAAATAATACCGAAGTGCCCATCGAAGGTTGTGATAGCAATAACGAAGTTGAACACGTCATTGACGAAGAACAGCTCGAAGACAAAACATTAAATGAAAATAATGAACTAGTTCAGTCTATTATTGAAAATAAACTATTAGAGAGTTCAGAATCTGGCATAGGAACTATGGAACTCGACTCTGATAAAACTGACAAGCCCCTGACTAGACAAGGCAGCCTCGATTACATTCCAGTACGTGATATAGGAGATAATTTAAATGACAACACTGATAAAAGTGAAGGATTGCCTTCTAGTTTGTCTGTTAGTGAAACAGCGAGCCCAGAGCGAGTGGCTGATGGATTAAATATTATAAATGAAAGAGAATCCGAGATGTCCGATCCGTCCGAGTTATATCTAACGCCGAGTGAAGCGACTAGTCCCAAGAAAATCCAAGATAAGACTGATTCCATTCCAGATGATGTATCAACTGATGATCCTAAGCACATCGCTATAAATATCGTCAATGATGTACTGACCGTAGCACTTGAGACAGTGAGATTAAAAACAGATGACGACACGGATTCAGGAGCTATCTCAGGTGGATTGCATTCAGAAGGGAACACGCCTAATGGTCGCGAAGACTTAGAACAAGATATAGAAGATATTCTCGATCAAAAACAGGCAGCTGAAACTATTGCTAACGATCTAGTAATGGATATTATTAACAGTGTAGTCTCTAAAAGTGACGAAATTAAAAGTGTGAATATGGATAGCCCTCAAAGGGTCTTACCATCAGATCACCCCCACGAAGGCAATGTACTGCCTCTTGACGGAGAATTTTTAGTACCATCTAAAGAAGAAAAGAGTGAATCAACCTCTACAGAGGTCACTGTTATAGAAGAAAACGCCAAAAATGAAAGCCAAAGAATAGAATTACAAGAAGAAACTGAAACGCCCGAAATACCTCCTATATCGACGATTAGCGAGAATATTTCTCTTGCTAATAAAAAGGAGCAAGATGAGGAAGATAGATGTGAAGAAAGAGACAAAAGGCGTGTAAGTTTGCCTGGTGATAGTGAGATGAAGCAGGATAGCAATAGGGGCGAGGGTGTGTCTTCGCAAGGCACGAACACGTCGACTTCGCCAAAGCGGCCACGCAGCGCCTCCACCAGTACACAAGTTGATTCTAACCATTTTGGTAAGTGATCAATCGCTTTGTGTCCTATAAAAATTATGACAGATGCAAAACAACAATTTCCACTATAATATGAACCATCCAGTGCACCAATCGATTATCTCAACACATTACATAAAAATTGTAATATTGCTGACGATTATATTTAAGCTATTTTTTTTATTAATTTTGTATACCGTTAGAATTATATTATCAAGGAAATTTTCAAAAAAAAAAAAATTATGTAGACATTATTTAAACACAATTCAATGATTTGTCTTTTGTAGTTATTTAGGATGTGCACTGAACGGCACATACATGTCAGTTGGGTTAAACGCTGTGAATTCAAAATCAGTGTTGCTTTAAGATGTACAGAAATTTAAAAAAAAACATTTCTTAAATAAATTCTTAATTCTATCAATTTTTGCACAGAAACAAAGCGTCCATCAAAATGCAGCAGGCCAATGTTCTCGCCGGGACCAACGCGGCCGCCTTTCCGCATACCGGAGTTCCGCTGGTCCTACATACACCAGCGACTGCTATCTGACGTGCTCTTCTCACTGGAAACTGATATACAAGTATTAAACACTTAGAATATATAAATTTATCATATTACTCTCCTTTATTATATTAATATTACCGTAAGTTTTCGAACAATAACGAATAATGGTTTCACAGATAAAATTAAATAGTACAATATACGAAGCCGTCTTGGCTTTGTTGGAAAGGACTCTGGCTGTAAAACTAACGGATTTGAGTGCAATTGTCTCTCGGAAGAATTTGATATTAAAAATATTTTCATTTTCATTTTTTTGTAAAAACAAATTAAAATAATAGTAAAGGAAAATACAAATTAATTAAGAGAATAGAGTATCTTAACACTAGCTACTTTCATAAGAAATATACGAAGACAATACATTAAGCTTAATGATATTCCCTTCTTGTATAGTTGTATCTTTATCTTTTTTCTATGCTATTATAATTTATATTTTAATAGCTAAATTTAATAATAATTTTCAGGTATGGCGCAGTCACTCAACGAAATCTGTAATAGATTTTGTGAATAGCAGTGAGAATGCGATATTCGTAGTGAACACTGTGCACCTCATCAGCCAGCTCGCTGATAATCTTATCATAGCGTGTGGTGGACTACTGCCTTTATTGGCTAGTGCTACTTCACCCAATGTTAGTATAATTTAGGTTATTTTAATATTCATAATATTTGTAAGAGAATTTTAAGTAATTTTATAAATACTGAAGTACTATGATTTTAATTTTTCTATCAAAATTTAATTATCTATGAATTACTATAAATATAGTAATTCATAAATAATTAAATTTTGATAGAAAAATTATTAGTTATGTTGAATCTAATAAGAAAATGTTGTGCATATTTTTATTTAAATAATATTCGTTCTTAACGTAAGAACAGTATTTAAGAAAAATGAATATAAGATAGAAAATTTAAAGACTAAAATTTGTAACGCCTGTCGTGGCACAGAGGCACAAGCGTGCGACTGTAAATAAGACAGGTTGTGGGTTCGATCCCCACTCCAGGAAATGTAAAATTTAGTATTTTCATTTCTTGGGTTTGGTAACAAAGCGCGGCGTTGATTTCCGCCGCCCAACACGCAATGCCTCAATTCGACGGAAAGTGGGGAACGAAATTGTTGAAAGAGAATGGAGTGTCTTAACACTAGGTTCTCTGGTTCCCTCTGCCTACCCTGCTATATGCGGGATACAGCGTGAAGTTAAAAAAAAACTTGTAAATGCACTAAAAGTGCAAAGCATAGTGACTGAACACAATTTCTCTGACTTCTTAGTTCTCACTTGAAAATACTACGCTTAGACCTACCTTATATTATTTATTACAGAATGAATTAGACGTAATAGAACCAACGCAAGGGATGCCAGTGGAAGTGGCGGTAACATTCCTACAACGCCTCGTCTCAATGGCCGACGTTTTAATATTCGCCAGCGCTTTGAACTTCGCCGAATTAGAAGCTGAAAAAAATATGTCAAGCGGCGGAATACTTCGACAGTGTCTGAGACTGGTATGGGGTTCGAATACATTATATTTTTATAGCTAATTTAGATACAAAAATTGAAAATTAGTTTCTTTCTATAGTGAAATTATCTTTTTTGATACATATATAGGTTAGTTGTGAGTCGATTTTTATAGTATTTGAAATCCTTCGTAGTACAAAGAAGGATGATCTATTTTCATACCTTCCCGTAAAATATAAATTATATTATGAAAATTGTTGTTTATGATGTTTGTTCACAATATGTGGAATTTAGATATTTTCTCTCGCTTTTATTGCATAGATAGAAAAGAGAAACAAGATTATATATAGATATAAAATTTCTTGAAAAAAAAGTATTTCTAGGATTTATTCTCAAAATTTATAAATATTAGTATATAGTTATTAGTATTAAATTATTTTTATTTAGAAACTGCAACTCTCTCCGACTTTTCCTTAGAATTAACTATACACTGATTCAAAACAATCAAATAAAACTCAGCATTTAATGTTCACATTCGTTAGATTCCTGCATTAATGATTATAATTAAATATCACACAAAACCAAGGCGACACGAGTCGGTGAGAGTTATTGTAGTAGCATAGCGGTAGTATAGCGGTAGTCGTGCGTTCGGTGTACAGGTGTGCACGTGCGCGGTGCGGAACTGCCTCGAGTGCAAGGAGCGCCAGCGATGTACCGCGCGCAACAGGGACTCGCCGTCGCCTAAGGTGAGATATGCAATGTATACCCGCTGCTGGGTTATGAACGCCTGGTACTTGGATAGCGTGGTGTTAACTATCTTGTTTGTTGATTTTGTTGTTTTGGGATTTTGTTGGAGAGGTTGGTTGAAAGAA